>JAMKCH010001832.1:0-36897 GCA_023653785.1 Ophioderma brevispina
TTTATCTATGAAATATCCCACACATGAAGCTATATAGTTCGTACCACATGGTAGGACAAATATTAAACAAAATTATATTAAGTGCACTCTCCATGCATGGGTTGCCACCCAAAATACTGTATTTTACCCTCTCGCCACCTCACCAGGCATCCACAGATGAAGTATACTATTATCTGAAACTACTGTTCAGATTTGAACAAATTACTTACTTCATAACTGTGGTGGGTTAGGTTTTATTTTTAGGATTTTTAGAGTATTCTTAAATATTTGGGGCGGCAGGGTTTAGTGACCCCTACAACTTATTTGCCCTTGTATCATTACTTAAACAAGACATTATAATAAATACCAGAACATGCTAATTCTCGTGGTACTAGACGGTTTCAGTAATTTCATTGGTCTTCATATTTACCATATATCCCCCCCGGGGAAATAACCCCCATTTGGGGGGCGGTCAGAATCGGGGGCTTTTTACCTAACAATTGTTATTCATATAAAATTTCGGATTTAGAAAAACACTGAGATAACTTCCTCCACACTGAAGCTATTTTCGTTTTTAACCACCTGGTATAGGTGCATATGGAAGTAGAATATTGAAGTGGGACCCCCCCCCCCCCCACCATGGTTTGCCACCCCAAAATTACTGCATATGCCACCTCACAAGACTTTTACTATCCTGAAACTATGTTTGATGACCAAATGACTTACTTCCTATTGTTGGTATTTGTATATTTTATCAATTCTCACGTTATTCTTAATTGGGGGTCATTTAGTGCCCCCTACAACTTATTTACCCTGGTATCATTACTACATCAAAGTACAGTATACTTTAAAACCTGAATAAGCTTACTTTAGGTCATTACATGGTCGGATATCTTATTTATCTTCATAGTACCATCAATATATGATTTTTCTTATTTTTTTGACCCCGGAAATCCCCTAATTGAGGAGGCGTTAAGGATTCGGCCTTTTTACTAACATATTCTTATTCCTCATAAAATTCTGATTCAGAAAACCACATGGAGAGATAAACTTTCCTTCCAGGTGATACCTAGCTCATGTTTAGCCCGGACTTCTAATACTCCAAGCCAGCTGGAGGACTAGAAGTACCTTGCAAACATACCTTCAGTTCTACCACAAAGACGTAATGGATTGGCGGAAAACACTCATTAAGGGAAATATTTCATCTGAAAATCACCCGCAGAACGCCCCCCATTTAGAAAATGCACCGCCCCTGGGACGTTATTAGAGGATATACAGTATTTGATGTGACAATAGTTCGCACAACTATTCCAGTAGGCAATAAAAGCCATATTTAAGCTTGCAACATCATAATGAGAAGAGGTGGCCAAATAGTTTGCAGTTAAGATGAGAACAATATTAATGTTTATAATGATGATGAAAGTCCATAGGATTGGTGAGATAATGGTAGCTAATGGTGGGGGACAAGGCTCTTGAGGATCAGGAAAAAGTAGTGGAAATAGTGGAAATATTTATGTTAATTTGATCACTCACCACTTCAAGATTCATACTTTTGACATTTTTTAACATGAAAATAATGTTGAGTAAAAAAGTCATTCATAAATTGTATTATTGTAAAAGGCAACCCTTAGTTACGAAGCAAGAAATTGTATTCTTATTGATAAAAAAAACCGATTTTAAACAAAGCGTGCCAGCTTTTCATGGCTTTGTGCAGCACTGAAACAATTTCAGTTCAGGTTTATACTTCTACACCTTTTTGGGTGTTATTTTTGTTTGCACTCAAGCCCGGGGCATAATCTAGGATAAATTTTGTGCAGGAAAACAATTTCAGTCAGGGTTACATTCTTCATTTACCATTGCCTATTGATTGTACTCACCGGCTTAGTACTGAAGTGAAATCATGCATTTAAAACTGGCAAAGTGCATTATTTCCATGTTTATGTTTGGGAATTTAACAAACATAGGTTGGCTATATATTCCACAGAGAAGTATGCTCAAGGTATTGAGAAATGGGCATGCCACCTGGGATTCCTCCTAAAATGATGCTGGGTTAGTGCCAGTATTATTGGTATATTTATAGACTTGGGCCAAAGGATTTGCATAATAGATCACGCTATATTACTTCAAATAAGAACTTATTATTTGGGAAGGGCATGGAACTGGTTTGAAAAAATTGAGCAATAGAAAACAATGTGTAGGTTACAGGTTATGTGGGCATTTGCAATTAAAGATGTGTGGGGATCCACAGGGATCCATACATTGGGCCATTACTATTCCTTGTATATGCAAATGAGATTACAAATAGTAATAGTTTTTCAGATGATATAATTATAGGTTATTCACTTACTGACATTCTACAAAAAATCAATATTATTTGAAAGAATTAGAAGTTGGTTTCGAGCAAAGAAATTATCTATTAATTAATGATCATCAAAACAAGATAAATATATCTTTTGGGACTTCACATGTGACATTAGGTATCATTGGCAGTTTATGTTCTGACCATACATTATCCAAAATAATGTTTTTGTGACTATTTATTGTCATAATTGTGGTAAATGCTTATGAATAGCTGTAAGGGACATATTACACAGCTGTTGGTGTACATAGACGGTTCACCCACTTTTATCAGTATCGACAGGAAAAGTAAATTAAGTCGAAGCCATGCAGTTAACATGTCTTATATGAGAGATAATTGTATAACAATTGCTTAGAAACTTCAAAAGTTGAAGACAAAATTGTTTAAAAATGCAGCAAAACTAGGGAAATGATTGAAATTCAGCTGAAAAATCCAATATGGCGGTGATAAAGTATGCTATATAGGTAGTTACAAAGTTGGTCAGAAAAAGATAACTATGTTGAAGCCATGCACTTAACATGTCTTATATGAAAGATAATTGTATATGAAAGATAATTGTATAATAATTACTTATAGACTTTAAAAATTGAAGACAAATTGTCCCTTGCTTAAAATAAGCCTTTTAGTTAAAAATCCAATATGGCGGCTATAAAACAAATGTCCGGTGCCTAACCCTGTTAAAATAAAATTTGATAAAATTTAAATTTTCTTTTTAAATTTTTGGAGCACCCTGGGCCATTGATGTCAGTGGGGTGTAGTATAGAATTACATCTTTTTTTTCTGAATAGCCCTCATTTTTCTAAAAAAAAAAAAATGATACCAAAATCTCATTTCTGCCCAAAATGGACTTGCATATTCGTGTCACTTATGGAGTGGTCATTATTTACTTTTTTCCATTCGAAAGTTTTGCATTCCTTGGTTTTATGAAATTTTTCTCTTTGATGACAATTTTAATGTTGCCCCTCTCACTTATAATATTTTTTGTATTCCCCTTTAAATTCTCCATCCCCGCCCCAGGTGCAAATAATGAATAATGACCTGTCTCTTTCCCTTGTATTATTCTTGAGCTAGTTGCTGTCTTTTACACCTGCCCTGTAGACAAGTTCACAAAGATTCATTCTAACTGCTGATATAATTGTAGCAGATATGTATTTTAGGAATATGGCAAGCTGCCCAATCAGGTTGGACCCAGACCTTTATAATTGCTCTTAAGGGTGAATTGTAAATAATAGGCTTGCATGGGCACCTCACAACCATTGTTCAAGCAAAAGAATAAGGGGTAAAGGCCACACTAAAATATAGCACCCATGGTACTAATTTTCTGCTGAATTTATGTCAGTACTCAAAAGCTCTTCCCATGTAAGTGCTATATTTCTATCAACCCACATTTTTTATTCAATAATATTGAAAATATTTTGATATTTTCCTAATCCTATAGCCTTTTGACCTGTATTTTAGCAGAATGGGTGTTCTACAAAATAGTAGGGTTTCCATTCTCATGAGTGACTCTAATAGGAATCGTAAACCGGTCTTGCATCAACCGGGATTACCTATGACATTTTGTAAAAGAGAAACATTTTTGTGTTGGATTATGACTTATGGGCACTGAAAGCAGGAATTGTCAGAAGAACTAACAGTCTTGTTTGCCTAAATCAGTGATTTCAATGCGCACTTTGTTTTCATTTGAAATAATCAGGTCAGACACAAAAGAGATCATTTATTACATGAAGTGGTCTGTCACTGAAGTTTATCAAAAATACAAGTAGCTAGTTTTTCTCCTGTTTTATATCACTGTTGAAAACTTTTCCCTAAACTCTTCTTTATATGGAATGTGGGTATCATGTTGCTACAAAATGGGGCATCTATCATTTACTCAACCCATATGCATTATTGCAAATATGAAATCATGAAGCTCATATGTGATTTGATAACGCTAAACATTTGTTTGTCTGCACTATTAAATTGGGTGCAGAACCCTAAATAAAGAACCTTCAAATGTTTTAGCCAGGAAATTTTAGGGCCTATTTTAGAAGGAAAAAGGGTAACACGGCTTTATCTTTCTTAATGTAAAAATATGCAACAATTCACACAAAAGAAGGGCCCCCACTGTTCCACTGTACCTGATTTCAATTTTTAAGATCTGAACCTGATTATAACTTTTTAAACTTTTAAGAACCTAAGGGTTATATATATTTAAAAGAATTTTTCTAAGTAATTTTTCTGCGGAAGGGTTATTAGTTCATTGGGCCATGGACCTTTACAGGTAGGCTCAGAGGTTGTAAGGTATTTTGTTGTGTTTTATTACAAAAAGTCCAAAGTTTAAAATGGAATCAGATTTTTTTTTGCATTTCAGATGAGGTAAACCTGTAGGGAAAAGAGCATAGACTGATAACATAGGATATAGGCATAAATTTCCAGATCTTGAAATTTTATTACAAAAATTTGACATTGACTGAGCTTCAAGGGACATGTTCCAATTCTCCTTTGTTTTTTTCTTCTTTATATGAGAGCATGCAACTCACTAAGTATCATGGGAAACAAAGTGCAGTTTTGGTGGTTAAAATGGCATATGTCTCTATCTTGGAAATAAATGGATTTGAAGACTGAAAATTCAGGACAACCATGAGAAAATACAGCCATCATCTGATATCAAATCGATTTACTTACCAAAGACGATCAGAACATGCACCTTGATATAGTTCCATAGTGATTGGTATAGGTGGACAAGCATTTTATGCATATGCAAAAAAAGCAGATTTTGTTAGAAATATGAGGACAGCATCCTTGGGAAATCTCTGAGTCAGACTTTAAGACTTGACTCAGAGATTTTGAAAGTATAATTTTGTGTTATTAATTACAAATAGTCCAACTAGAAGTTTTGAGTTGAATCAGATTTTTCGTTTTGATTTGGTAAGTCCTAAAGTATAACAGTACCATAGATAACCTTGTGAAACAAAAATTTCGGATCCATAATTTTATTACAAAAGTTAAAAGGTGGCAACGAGAGATTTCACAATCGGGTGCCCCTAAAAAATGAAAGTACTGATTTTGCCCTGAGGTAAACTTTCCATCAAAATACCCCAATCTGAAAGGAATTACAGCTGCGGAAAGTCTTTCTCTTGGTACCACAGTTGAAATTTTCGACTTTCGTATACGGAAGCAAATACGAAATTCAGCCTATGTTTTAACATTGAAATATAAGCAAATCAAAATCAAAACCAGTTTCCTCTTCAAGAGACATTTCTGTAGTCAAACACAAGGGTAATAAATATATTGTGTGGCTAATCTATCTGAAATTACTATTATTACCCAATATTTGGGTGCCTCAAAATCCTCGTTTGCACCTTTAAAGACTGGACTCATAGATTTTTGAAAGTATAATGTTGTGTATTACTTCCAAATATTCAACTAGAAGTTTTGAGTTGAATCAGATTTTTTCGTTTTTATTTAGGAAGGGCCTATACAGTATAACAGTAACCATAAGATACTCTTGTATAACAACAAATTCGGATCCAGATTTTTTTTCAAAGTTAAAGACAACACAATTTTGTTAAAAATTGGAGGGCTATATCCTCAGGAACTCTGAGTCAGCACTAACATTTTCTAGGATTCTGATTAAAAAGAATAAAATCTGGATTTTGGTGTGTTTAGGAATAGGTTCTGTATTGGATCACATGACCTGAACAAGGTACACTGCTTCAAATCAAACTGCATTTTGATGCTAGAGGTTTAAAACATCCTCTACATCCATTCTGTAGTATGGCATTACAGATCCATCAACCCAGCCATTCAACACATTGCACAGATCCCCCTCACAGATCCAGCGCGAAAAGTCAGTGGCCATCCAGGACCTTGCATGACTGTCCAACTCTGTGGTCCAGCCCAGTCAGGATCCAACCACTCATATACCCAGGGTGAATCAGCTACTGAAACAACTGCCCTGGTCTTTTTGACAGATGAAGTTATTGCCAGTAGTGCGCCACACAGTATACAGTGAGCCCTCATGCAGATAGGATCCAGATATTGTAGTCGGTCAGCATTCATCAGCTTGTTGCAGTTTGTTTGGTGAAATGCATTGCTTATTTGTATGTGTGTACACCACAGTTACGGACAAGTCAAGGGCCCTTTGCCTCCGCTCATAACAAACCAAAAACAACAATGCCTACCGCTATTCAAACACCAGAAGCCTGAACTTTCAAACACATACTAGTAGTGGTATTTCTTACACCTTGTTGTAATATGTATCACACAAAGGGGACTAATAGACATTCCTTGCGAAGAGGTAGATTCAACACGGACATTGCTAAAACCCCTTTTTGGTTCACATGTGACCAGATATTTGTAACTCTATAATTTTCGTCATCCAGGGGAATATTTGTGGATATATTTCTACTTCATTTCTTAAAAGATTTTAGTGGATTTATACTTTTTTTCTTGTGGATAAGAGAAGACTGATAAGGATGCCCCCCCGCCCCATGATGAGGTCTCTTTTGTGGCATCTGTTATTCTTGTGGATGCACTGTTATTGGTAAGTCATATAGAGTTGCTTCATCACTATTTTTTATGGTATGCTGTTAAAACAGGGGGACATTCATATTCTTTAAATCTATGGTAGTAATCTAAGGAACTGTGTGTGAAATTGGTTTATGGTTTTGCAGAACTTGGAGATCATACATTTTTATATGGAGGGATGAAAAAGTCCTAATAACACCAAGGGTGAAAACAGCATTGAACAAAAGGTAGATTTTAATTAATAAGCCATATTTCTTGAGATTTTGGTACAGATGTATTTGTTTTTCAATACCCAACTCAAATTGTTGAAAGAAATAACATTTTAATAATTAAAATGGATCTCCAATCTACAATTAGTCCAGCGTACGGTAAAAAGCAATTTTTCATCACATGTCGACTTTAGACTTGAAGTGACTTTGTTGACCCTTGGAGGATTAGCTTTTTTTAAAGGGATACAAGGAGATTTTCTGAGGCTACAGTTTTAATATCCGACTGAGGCTATAAAATTGCAGCATAAATTGCTTTACAACTAACACCACCAAGAACATTTTGGACATTTAAAGGGCAAAGGGGAGATTTTTCATGAGATGCAAATATTTTAAATTTGCACTTGTTTTAGAACATCTACTGAGAACTGGAAGGTTTATTGCAGAAACAGTTGCCGAGGAAACCATAAGCTAAGTTTTTAACTTGCATACCATCTTAATCAGTCCTATAGTATTCTTGGGTTTTCCTGTCGTGCACAAAATTTACTAACTCCTCCTGTTTATTACATAAAGATCTGTTTTGGACATAATTCAACTTTAGGTGTGATTTAATATACAACCAAAACTCCTAAATATGCAAAAAAAAATCCATGCAGTTTCCAAAAAATAAAAATAAATGGGGACACAATTTTCTGGAAATGTCCCTGTTTAAATTTCATTTCACATACAAAAGAAAAAAAAATTAAGTGTTTTAACTTGCCTGCGATCTTTCTGTCATGCATGACAGAAAATACTAACTCACTGAGTTTTTATCGTTAGGGGACTAGGACCCCAGCCTGTCAAGAATTCCTTGCATTGCCATTTGTCCCTATTTTTTGCCAGACCTTGTTCCCCCCAATTGCATCAAGTCCCTGCTGTTTTAGAAGAGGCTGAAAAAAAGACATTAACACGGTAAATTTAGCCAAAATAATTTTTTATTAATTATTAACAAAAAAATGTTTCGTATTATACTTAAATTAATTTGTCCAAATGCACCCCATTGACAAAAGTCCACAAAAATGTTCCTCACATTTAAGACATATTTCTATTAGAAGACAGCAGCATGTCGCTTAAAAAAACTGCCTACCCCCTTGAAAACAAGAGAAAAAATCTGACTGAACTTTTTATTGCTTAAAGAGAGCTGAAGGTGCATTTTTTTAAAATCAGAGAATATTTTGTTTGTTCATTTCTCCAGATAACACATATGTACATACAGTTGACTTGATGACATGGTTATTACAAAACAGAATTTCCTCTGATTTTACTTTTTTAACAAAATATCATGCATTCACATAAGTCAACAATTTCACACTAAGCCCAATAAAAGTAATAACATTTGCAAAGAGCTTGAGCAAAGTGAGTGTATACCTGTACATCTGGCAAATTTAGAGCAGAGATCCCTGGAACACTGTGACTAATCTTGACACTATAATTGTGGGAGGGTATTTAGAGGGTACTTTTTTGTGGATGTATGTAACTTTACAAAGAAATGGATGCATTGTATAGTGAGATTGGGTCTTGAAATAGATGATTTACCTTTTGTAAGATATAGAAATACAGTTTGATATTTAAAGCATTACACATACTGGTAAGATAAAATATATAATTTGCTTTCTAAATTACAGGAAAGCGTGTTTCAAGCTTTGACTAGATATTAGTATCCTCACTTGGAGTTTGTTTTTAAAATAAAACAAGCAACCAAATTAAAAAAACAGCTGCCTAAACAAATAATCATCTTCAAATGGCTAATCATAATATCACTATTCAGACCCATGAAAACATAAAAGTGCAAATTTTTATCAAGATGCTTCAGTGGCCTGTCATAGGCTGCCTGTTGGATCGCGTGTGACTCCTTTATGACCATTGTGCAATGAGCTGGACCTGCAGAAAATACCCAGCCATTTGATAAGGCTCCCTGGTTTTTGGGCAGTTAAAAAAGAAGTAATTTGCTACCAGAAATCAACCGGTGGCAGATGGGAAAATAGTCATGCCTTTGTGATGGTGGGGGGAAGGTTTTGGTTGACGCAGGAATATCGGGTGAAAGTGTAATTGTATAGGCAAATGAATAAGATCTTGAAATGTGGAAAAAGCCAGTGCCAAATTAAAAACCGTTTTGAGTTGTTGATGCATAAACCCTATTGTGATGAGATGTTTATCTGACAATTTTGTTTTCAAAACAACCTTCATGTAGAAAGTGTATAAGAAGATGTACAATGTTGTTATTGTACTACCCCATATTAGGATTCATTGTGTTGAAAAAGTGCATTTTGACAACTTGTTCAATAAAAAAATCCAGAGTATCTAAGGTCTCGATGTACTGATTCCAAACCTGTCTTAAAGTCCTTTAGTGTAACGATGGTTGAAAGGATGTTACTTGTCACTTACTAGATTTGAACCATGCCACTTTTTTCTTTATTCCTGGATCAATGGATTGAACTTGAGCAAGGGTCTCACATCAGCAAAACTTCAATTCAATTCAAATTAGTTTTTTATTACATTATTCATTATTTTTGTTATTTTGTACATATTTACATTCTTTACAGTTATCATTGGACACACTATTAGCACATATTTCACGCTGGAAAAATAAATATACAGCATGTTGAAATGGCATGATATCAAATGCAGGAGAGGCCACAATAAGTCTCGTGGACTTTGAGCATGACCCCACCTAAAAATACAATGAATTATGATTAAATAATTTCAACTCCTGGACAAACAGGACCGACAAGACAGAAAGGACATAAATGACGAGGACCAGTGCACATTATTGTTTTAACTAAGATCCGGGGCAAAAGAACAGTGAACGTGGCGAACCAGTAAAGAAACGATAAGAAGAGAAGGATAAAAAGGTATTGCCAATTGTGAGTGGTCCACTGTAAGAAATTGATGGGAAAAAATACTGACGACCATTTTTATGACTGATAATCAAAAAAGTTCAATTTAAATATTTATTATTCACTCTTGTTTGTAGATTAAATGTAAAAGGCATTAAGGTTTTAGAGTTTATGATTCTGTTACTAAGTGTGTTCCATTTTTTGGGACCAGAGTAATAATGTACACTATTGTTTCACATTGGAATGGTCATTAATTGTTTTAGTTTATAGCTTATTTTATTAAAACACAATGACCATCATGGCTTTGAAAGATTTTCATCATGGGAGCAGTGACGTGCCTAGGCTTTTTCATATGGGGGGGTCAGTGTCCCGCTCTCAACCGATTGAAAATTGATGGCCCCTGGTGGGGTCCAGGGCGAAGCCCCGGTGGGGGTCATTCACCCCCTGAATTTTTGGGGGTTTTATATGCTTTAAATGTCTTCTGCGGGCTAATTCTTGTAAATTACCTTGTCGTACGCTGACCATTGAACTTTAAACCCTATACTTTGCCGACAACCGTATGCAGTGCCATGCCTGAAATTCTTCAAGTGAACCGACGTTCTCATCTCCAATCGACAAAAATCAAATATTTGGGGGAACAGCCCCCCTGCCCCCCTCTGGCTACGTCACTGCTATGGGAAGTGGGTGCACATGCAAATTGGTGGAAGGCTTCTCCTTTGTGCTTTTGAAACTTTTGTCAAGCAACCTTATTATTTATGCAGAGTATTGAAAACAATCACTCCAAAAATAGTGAAACTTCACTCCAAAAAAGTTTTTCTGTCTATCCACAAGCTCACATGGAAGAAAGTGATTAAAGTTCTTACAAGTTACAGAGTAGATTTTTGCTCTTGTGAAAATAATAGTTACTATGCTTAATCATTGTTTTACAAAAAAAAAGTTGTTTACCATGCCTGCAGATTGCTGAACTCACTGACCATTTTCTGTTTTGTCAAACCTACAACGTGTGTGTATGGCTGTGTGTGAACAGATAAGCTCAGATACTGCAAAGATGCCTATCATAATTGTACATGATTTTACCGAGATTTTGACATTCAACATTGGATATCTTTACGATTCAACAAGTTGCAAATGTCAGGCCACTATGCATGAACTAATTTTGTTTTGCAGAAGGACCAAATTTTGTGTATTATTTTAACAAAACCCAACTATTGACCAAGACCCAGCAGGCCCTGAATGAAGAGGGTGCTACAATATTATTGTGTCATGCTTGTACACTATCTTGGCTTTGGTACTAATGTATTTCACAGTAAATATTTGTCAAATCTAGTGGCAATCCGGGGTTGCAATACTAAGTTATCGATCTCCCCACAGCAAACCACAAAGTTTCTCTACTTCAAGTGGCAAATAACTTTCAAACATGGCAAGTTGCTTCTTCCAAGAGTCAATTCACAGAGTGGAAGGCTAGGCAGATACAAGTTGATAGCTTAACTCTTTTGGCCTTGTTGTGGATGACCCAGAGGGTGTTTTGAACCAATCCCATAATGCATTTCAATGTGCTTATCGCACTTACCAAACACATGGCGTGATACTTAGGGATACAATTTTTCTAAAATTGAAAGGACCACAAGACATTATGCTATAAATTACCTTAGTGCTTAGTGTATTAAAATCAGTGTAAAAGTCAGGTTTTTTATGTGTTAAGGATGGGGTGTTTGTGGGATCACATGACCTTATTGAGGTGAAATTTCCCCAAACTAGTGCATGGTGGGATTGACTCAATACACCGCCTCTGAAGATGACCATATGAAGTGACTCAGATTTCAAACTTGTTCAAATTTTCCCCACAAATTTCAAGAAATTAAAATTTTTATTTTGATATGGATCCCAAAAGTATAACCATTCCATATTTAAATCATGTAGTACTTTGTATATAGTTCAATCTGTATTTCAAGTCAAGCTGCTTTCAACCTTTTTTGATAAAAATTGGGGCCTCAGGGCCAACAGGTCCTCCTTATTCTTCATTTTTTGATAACAATTTTGATAGAAATCTATAGGCTAATTATAATCAAGAAATTCATCTTAATTTGCTTAATTTTAGGGCCTATGTTAGTCAAGTTCGTGTAGTGTTTTGAATGTGCATTAGTCAGGCTATAGTGTAAATCACTTCCCTGTTAAAATACTTAAGGCATATTACATGGATGTTGTCATGTCTCATTACTGTGAGTGTACATTGAATAACAGTTCTGTTCACACTTTGTATCATGTGTGCTTGCTTTACTAGTATCGATGAAAGATCAACCTTGCTCTTATAAGAGGGTGAAATATTTAATAACAACAATATTATCAACAATTTTAGTTTCATAAATATATTTTTAAATTGAGATGAAAAACATGATTAGAACACTGTGCACCAAACTCAGACTAAGCTTAAAGAGTTTGGCTAAACTATCTTTCAATCTCATTTGCCATAATATTGTTTTTCAAAATATATGTGTGTAAGTTGGGGGGGGGGGAAGAAATTAAGTTTTAAAAAATGTTTGAATTAAGTTGTGTGATTTTGCAGAGCAAGCTAGAGAATGTATACCATGCCAAAAGATTTGTTTAATCTCTATCCTTACAGCTCTTTAAAATTTATTGTGACAAACCAGAATAAGAAATGGCCCGTTTCACAGTAATTGCCAACTTTTTGTCAACCTGGGGGTCATTTTTTCAAACTCAGTGTCAAGCTTTGTTATTTGTTTTCTAATGTGTATAAGACTATAAATTTTAAGGAAAAATAAAAAAAAAAAAAAAAAAAACAATCTGTATTTCAAGTCAAGCTGCTTTCAACCTTTTTTGATAAAAATTGGGGCCTCAGGGCCAACAGGTCCTCCTTATTCTTCATTTTTTGATAACAATTTTGAATAGAAATCTATAGGCTATAAAATCAGAAAATTTATAATTGCTTAAGTTTAGGCCTTGTTAGTCAAGTTGGTGCTAGGTTTGAATGTATGGCGTAGTAGGCTCTAGGGTAAATCCTCTGTTGTTATAAATACTTAAGGAATATTAACATGGATGTGGGTCATGTCTCATTACTGTGAGTGTTCCATTATAACAGTTCTGTTCACAATTGTATCAGTGTGCTTATTTACTGGATCGATCGATGAAAGATCAACCTTGCTCTTATAAGAGTGGTGAAATATTTAATAACAACAAGATTATCAACAATTTAGTGTCATAAATATATTTTTAAATTGAGATGAAAAAAAATATTTTTAAAAAAAAAAGCACTTAGTAAATAGTTTTGCTATTTGTTTTTTAAACAGTCATTTTCAATTCATTTGCCAAATATAGTTTTCAAATATATGTGTGTAAGTTGGGGGGGGAACATATTAAGTTTTTAAAAAATGTTTGAATTAAAGGGATTAGCAGCGATATTGTGAAAAAATCGAAAAAGTGGGAAAAGACAGTTGTTTTAAAATCAGGGGAGTATAGTTGTATATACATTCCTGATAACCTGCTTTTAATGGAGAAATAAAATCAACACCAAAAGTGAAAAAAAATGGGGGGGGAAGACCAGTATGTAAGGCACATTTGTAATACAGTCTCCCATAAATAGACATACAGCGATGACGTCTCAAAATCTACAAAAACAGCTGATTGTGGTTTGCACTAGAACAGAATAAACAAAGATCAATAATATTTGTGTTTGAGGTCAAACTGTATTGATCATGATACACAATATCACGCTTAAAATCTGGGATATTCACCGAGAAAGGTGTTTTTGATCTCAAGTCAGAATTTTGATACGCACGTATAAGAATCAGATAAAAAGTACTGCCTTGTCTTGAATACACAGATTTCAAGCCAACCACTTGCAGGTTATGTTTGCATATCCACGCCAGTAACAAAAATACAAAAATATGAATTTTGATGATTTTTTTCGATGTTTCGGATTAGCAAATCGCTGCTAATCCCTTTAAGTTGTGTGATTTTGCAGAGCAAGCTAGAGAATGTATACCATGCCAAAAGATTTGTTTAATCTCTATCCTTACAGCTCTTATAAAAAATTTATTGTGACAAACAGAATAAGAAATATAATAGAAGAGCAGCATAGTTTTGAAATACCTGATTTGGATTACCTATATCCATGAATCCTGTGAAAGTTTCATAAAATGTAAACTATTATGTCCCATATACAGATCTCTTTGGTGATTGGACAATAGAGGGTGCTATGTATAGCATGCAAGTCAGTGACTCTTGTAGATCAAAAATGTCCCAAGATTCTTGAAAATTGTTGGTGTGTTTTTGCACAGGTCATGCGTGCCTCTAGCTACAGACTTGTTTGAATATTTGGTTTTATTAAAAAAATAGACAAACATTTTGCATATGCACTCTAAAAAGATAAGTCAGTAGGGAGTTATAGTACATCATTCGAATCAAATTGAATAAAAAAATTATTATTTTGATACCAATATTAGCTAAAAGGTTGACAAATATCCCGGAGTGGGATCCTTTCAAATGATTACAAACAGAGATAGTGCCTTTAGAAGTGAAGGTAGTTTACTGGCAAAGTATTTAAAACTCCATTAATTTTTTGAGCATACTCAAATTTGTCACCAAAGTAATCCCCAAATTCTAATCTGACATTTTATGACTTTGGTTTGAAGTGAATATGTCCAGTTGTCTGTGACTAGAGAAGTCACTATTGAAATTGATTTCAAACTATCAGGACGCCTGATGTCAAAAGCCCTCCACTTATTTGTGAAATCCCTTACAAATTCTGTTGCGGTTTTTGCATGGATTGTATGTTACCACACGTGTACACATTAAGTGTTAAATGCTAAGTAGCGTGTTAGCATGCATGGATGTGTGTAACCAACTGACTGTGGTCTCATCATGCTATTAATTGTCGATCATTAGCAGGCTTGGGTTGTGACGCTAATATCTCATACCAGATCAACCGTGAACAGCGGGATAAGGAACTTCACCCGAGGCCCTTTACCTTTTTACCATCTTGGAAGTCCAGAATTTCCTATATATACTTCTGCCGGATATTTTAACCTATAAAAGGGTGTATGTGTGATCCCCCTTTCTTTGTGTTCAATAATGTGCAAATTGTCTTACGAATGAGATTCATTTTTTTTCATTGAATGACAAAGGACAGCTGCAGCTGGTCACTCTGCATTACTCTATTGGGTTCTCAAAGAACTTTGGCATGAGCACAATGTTGAAAGTCTACATGATCTTGCTGCAATTAGACCGTTTTAAAAGTTATAATAAGAAGAAAAGGAAATTATTTCTCCCTCTGTTGTAATTTATGATTATAATTGAGAAGTCATCCAAGCCATTATCAGAAAAATTAAACATAATTTATAACATTAAAAACAAAAAAAAATATTTGAAAATTTCCTGCTGTTTCAGTGTTAATCAATGGGGTAAACAGTACCGTACAGTACAGTGCCTGTACAGTGTATTTGCGAAAAAATAAGGTAGTTGAAGAGATTAACAGAAGCTTTGTAGACCTATCCCAGGGCCGAATATATTATATTTCCAAACAAAATAAACAATTTCTTTAAAAAATTGCTTTCAAATATTTTTTTTCTGCATGGATCTGAGAGGCAAAGTTAGTGACAGCAGCGTAAGTTGTAAAATTAAGGTGATAAGCTCTAAATAAATGAATAAATAAATGTCAACATTTATATAGCGCCTTTCACAATGTATCAAAGCACTTTACATTTATTCCACTGCCACTAGAATATGTCAGCTGCCTTACAAATGCCCATTTCTCATACCTTTGGGTGGCACTCAATGGACAATATTCCTAACCGCTCCCTATTTTGTACCTGGGTGGAGAGAGGCAAGCAAGGTAAAGTGCCTTGCCCAAGTGCACAACACATTGACCTCAGCGGTACTCAAACCCAGGACCTTTGGGTCATGAGTCGGTTGTTGTATCCACTGGGCCATAGAGGTGACCAGACATTTCAGGGGTGTAGCCAGTGAGGTAGCAGGATGGACAGACTGCCCCCTCGGAAAAAAGTTTTTTGAGGGAAAACTGGGAAGGAAAGACAGATACATACCTAAATCGGTCCTTTTTTCCACCCTTTTGCCCCTGTCAGTGGGGTATTTTTGCCTGCAATCAGGATTTTTTTACAGTGATCAGGAACGTGCGCCCTTAATGATCGAGCTATGCGCATGGACATTATAATAGGTTAATAGAGGGGTTCTCAATTATATTAACTGAAGGGCCATAGAATGCTGAACACATTTGAAAGTTCCCTATTTGAGGGCCAAATACACCTGCAATTCTTATGCTTCCCTTTGTATTTTAGAGCAAGTCGAGGGCCAAAAATCAATGGTTGGCGGGCCGGATTTGGCCCGCAGGCCGCCTATTGAGAACCTCTGGTTTAATAGGTGGGAGATATGTCCCCCATTCCCCTGTGCTTACCACCTACTCTCCAAATCAAACCAAGTGGAAAGAATGGAAACAAAGAGTGAAATAGAAGACAACATGCACCTTTTTGAGTAGTAAAATTTCACTCTAAATGAGCGTGAAAGTGAAACGGGGGAACGGGGTGGCGCAGCGTATCTTCCCTCGCCTTTCACCAATGAGGTCCCGGGTTCGATCCCCGATAGAGGCTCGTTCTCGGTGGCTTTATGTGAATTTGGTTTCTCGATCCATACTCGTTCCCGCAGGTTTTCTCCGGGTACTCCGGTTTCCTCCTGCTTCTAAAATCGAGCATCTTGGCATAAATCTGTTCTGGTATTATGGTTTCTCTAATGTGCTGAGCGCCTTTCATGGCTGCCGCACATCGCCTTGAGCACGTTTATGTGGATATGTCGAGCGTTAAAAATACACATTATTATTATTATTAATTGTTCACCCTGAAAAGGGTGGAATACCAAAACATCAACTTTCAGTCCTTTCAAATTGTGTTTCCACTCAAAAATGTGTTGTCCCTCATTTATCTCCTTCAACCAGTGAAAATTTGCTCTTTTACATTTATAGAATAAGGGCATATCAGCCACAAAAAAATAAAATAAATGGAAGAACACCCATAGACATGGGCGCCTTTTTGGAAGGGTACAGATTGTATACCTACTTGCCACTGGGAAAGCATTAACAAATCGTTCACAGGATTTTATCCTTTAGATAGGATGCATCTGGCTACCTCATGTTTTTCCACAAAGCATACAGGAAGAACAGGTACAATAACTAGGCTAACAAGCACGTTAACTTAGTTTGTACTTTATAACCTGTCAATCATTATAATTGGGACATATATTTTTCTAATACATGTATTTCAACACATCTACCTTATTGGAATGAAATTACATTGTAAGGAAATGATTAGATTTTTATCTGTGAATTGAGTCTTGAATGTGATATCATTTGGAAATGTAATATATTCTTTCCTTTCATCATGAGTTTGAAGAGAAGATATCAGTAATTTCCCACAATGCATTGCTTCCATTGGAGGTTTTTGTACAGGTAGTCATGTGAATCGTTAAAGATGAAACATTCTTAAAATTCAAGTTTGTTATCAGTACTGTCAATTTAGACATACATCATTTCTAACGATTCACATCAATACTTGTACAAAAACCTCCACTGGAAGCAATGCATTGTGGGAAGCTACTAATATCTTCTCTTATGAGTTTGGCATAAAAGTGTTCTTTGCCACATAAAAGTGCGCTTTTACCAAAAAAGTGCAGATTTCATATTCTGAACCATTGGCCTGAGTATAGTATGTGTATCTTAGATTCAATCTACTTTGGAAGAAATTTGAAATTTTGTAATATCTAGTTTAAATTGCCAATTGAAACCAATGAAATTGCATAATTTCCCACAGCTCAGTGTTTAAGAATAAAGGCTAAAACCAGTATGGGATGAGAACATACCATACATTTTGTATTCAAATGATTCAATCTCCTTCACATAACATATAACGGTCATAAAAAAAGGAAAACAGCACTCAACTTTGTGATTTGAATATTTTTTCCTTCATGTTCTAATAAAAGCAAAGGATGAGAATTGATTGAATTTTTTCAATGATAGATGATATCATTTCTAATCTGGAGTTGTGAGCTTGTAAATGTTTCACGAGTGTGTGTGTTTTTAATGAAGTATACTTCGAGGACTATACACAAAATAAATTCTTTTGAACAAAGGTCCTCGGTTTAACAATGGGATTTATTCCATGTTTGGCTTTATGACCGTGGACGTAGTTCCTTTTAAATCCTCGAAAGTGTAGGTCATACAAAAACGTATGTGTGTTTATGTGTGCGCATGTGTGCATATGCGATGCATGCAGGGATATGTGTGTATGTAAAAGGATGGAATTCTATGATTTTGTCAAACTGAAAAATAGATTCTGTGAAAGTATTCAAATGTATTTTAGAGTGCCAATAGATAATGCAAAGTAATTTTTATGGCCAGATTTTATTTGAAAATATTTTGTTACCAAACCACTGTCATCTGTAACTCATACAGTGGTCATGGTCAGATTACATGATTCAGGTCACTGGTTAGGGTCACTGTTTCATTGATGAATGTGGAAGTGAGAGTGTTCTGCCTAGGCTTCACATCCTGAACAGTGACCCTTATGCTATCTTTAACCTGTGAATCATGTGCTCAGATTGGACATCAATGATGTGATTGTAAGAAATTACTTGATTGTTGTAACAGGTTTGCTCCATGATGGACCGTTAAAAACAATCTGAAATGGAATAGAGACTAGTCTAGGATAGTAATCGATGCAGGGCTCAAAATTAGTAAAA
Organism: Ophioderma brevispina; assembly: GCA_023653785.1. Classification (NCBI taxonomy): domain Eukaryota; kingdom Metazoa; phylum Echinodermata; class Ophiuroidea; order Amphilepidida; family Ophiodermatidae; genus Ophioderma; species Ophioderma brevispina. The sequence goes on from JAMKCH010001832.1 coordinate 18,693, forward strand.
AGGGCCAATTTTATCCCTTTACTTAAATGTGCAAAGACATTCAAACATTGTCCAGGGCCCAATCTGAAGTATGATGATGTTAATTTTTGGAAATTTGGAACTATACCTTGTTCACGATAGGATGAAACATGACCTTTTGCCACTTAGGCTATAGCACAAGCCTATATATTTTGTCTCTGCTATTGCTAGCCGTGGACAAAGTAGGTTTGCATCATTTTTAGGGAAATAGTCATTGTTTGGTTATTTTTTCACCGTTTTCTTTCTTGTTTTCACCAAATGTTAAAATAAGTATATATTTTCATAATATAAAGCTAAAACGAGGATACGAATTGATTAAGTAAGTAAAAATGGCTGTTTCTGGAGGGTAACGTTCTTTCTGAGACACCCTGTATTTAAGCCATAAAGTATCACGAAATTGGGTTCAAGATGATCTTCAATTGAAGCTGTTTAAAGGTGCAACGAGAGATTTCAAATAACAGTTGTTCCTAAAAATTGTGCAAATTCTGATTTTTGCACTGGTGTAAAGCTTTCTATCAAAAATATCCCCATCTGAAAGGATAAAGATGAGAACTGTTTCTTTGGTACCAAAATTGTGCAATTTCTAATTTCCTATAGGAGCAAATACAAAATTCAGCCTATGTTTTCTATTGAACTATAAGCATATACAAATCACCTTTTATTCTCTTCGTAAGTCATTTCTGTAGCCAAATAAATGGAAGGGAATCTATAACATGTCTAATCTATATGAAATCACTACATATCACAGAAAATCTGTACGACTTAAAATATCTCGTTGCACCTTTAAGAATGAGAATAAAGGTATGATGTTGGGAACCAGTACTCTCTTTACGATGAATTGAAACTGGCGACACAATTATTTTTGCGTAGAAGAACTTGGCCTCCGGCCTCGTTCTTCCACTTAAAATAATGGCATCACCTTGGTTTTAATTCGTCGTATCCCAAAATCATACACCGTTATTCTCTAAATAACATGTTGCAGGCTTTGTCATATCTTTCAGTGATAGCTACATGGCTCAGTCTGCCCAAATCCATTTTCTGTTGACTCTTGGGGCCGGTCTATTCAGGGCCCTGATTGATGGTCCCTTCATGCAACATAGAATGCGGTCTCAAAAATGTTCCCTTGCAAATTGTACAACTGTGGCAGTGTGTGTTTCCCTTTTCAATGGGAAAAAACATCCCTAAATGAGATGGTCTTCTGAAATATATGGGACATAGTCATGAACTATTGTTACCTTTTTAAATAAAAACGGCCCAAAGTAACCCAAAAAGGGGGACAATGAAAACTAGACAACTATGTCTACTCATCTTAGATTGCTTGATGATATTTATTTAATGTAGGCTAAATCAATGTTATGATTCTGAACCCAACTGATCTGCAACTTTAAGTCTCATTAAAACATTGTACAGTGTGTCCCAAAAAAAACGCAACACTTGGTGGCAGGGGCTATCAAGTTTTGAACAAAAGCACGTGACTACTTATTCTTTGTTGTAAGGTAAGATGTGGACTGTTAGCTAATATCCATGAAAAATCCATCAAAGGTAATGTCAACTATTTTTAAAAGATATGGGGACACCCAGAAATCAAGCAACATTAAGGACCCTTTAAACCAAATGAGGCGCTATTAACTACACATACGGCACTTTACGTTTTGCGCCCAGAACCACAATATGAATCTCTAAGTCCAACCACCATTTCTTTTTTTAAAAGACAGCTTACTGCAACAGATTAACATAATTATGAATGTTTCCATTGTAATAACAGCTAAAATATGCATTTTTACACACTTAAAAAATCGAATTAGGAATATATCCACAAACTCTTCGTATTTCCACATAAGACAGATTGATTAGAGCTAATCATTCCATCATCAGTTTGTGACGGCACACAAAGACTTATCTTCACCCAAAATTTAAGAATAATGAATATACTGACATTGTTTTTGTTTTGTGTTTGAAAACATAGGGTTTTTTACTTTCATAAGTTGAAAGGTAACATTGGTTTTTCAGTAACAAGCAAGTTGCAAGCCCAACGCATTTATCATTTATGTAATTTGAGTTTGTCTATGACTTAGTCCCAGTTGTATATCGTTTTGAAAGATATTTTGTCACCAATAACATTAATGTTTATTATTATCAGTTGAGTAATATTAGTAGATTGCAATCATTTTGACCCCTGTGAGTTTGTTCTGCAAGAATTTGGGCCAGTAAATGTGTGAATGCCATCAATATTGTATTGCTATTCTGTTCCTTCATCTTGCCAGTCAGGTGTCAGTCTTGTGGGTTTCACCAGCTCATTTTTGTAAAATGGGTTTCTGCAGGTTTTACTTGATTGTTTGGGGTCAATCTTAAAAACTATTGAACCTCTACCTTGATGAACTTTTGAGGGATATTAGCTACCAGTCCCCCCAATCTTATCTTCCAACAAAGAATAAGAATTCACATGCTTTTGGTTCAAAACTTATGGTGCCTGACACCAAGTGTTGCGTTTTTTTTTGGGACACACGGTACACAGAACGTTGGTCATCAACTGACAAAGATTCCAGTACATATTTAAGGCTCGAAATTAGGGCGGTGGGTAAGTCTTCTTTTCATTTCCTAAATTAAACTGGTGCTGGGAAAAGGTAATTTCCTATCATAGAGCCTATTAAGATATCTCGTTCTTAGAGATGTTTTTTTCCATTTCTTACTGAAATTCTTTTTTGGGGGGGTGGGCCGATTTTGGACCCAATGCCAATTTGTTGTTGTTGTGAAAATCTAACATTAAAGAATTTTCCAAAGCCCTTTCCATAAATCTTGACAAATACAATAAAAACTGAAATAATTGGTGAAAACCCCAAAGCTTCTGAGGCGATGGGCCCGTGAGCTCAAGCTCGCCATGGGGGGAGGGGAGGGGAGGCAGGGCACATATTGCACCCAGGATTACAAGGTCACATTCTTTAGCAGTTTTGAAATATCAACGTGAAACTTGCAGATGGGGTCAAAAGCTCAGAACCATTTGTCCCACAGCACGCCAGCCCCCCCCCCAATGAAAGACCTTTTGTACAGTGTCTATGGAGGAGGGCCCAAATTCGCCCATCAGAAAAATGCCTCGGTCCCCTTTTTGCCCCGTGCCTCCCCTCCCATTTGTAAAGGTCTAGGTTTATGCCACTCGTCGTTCATGAAATAGGAACTGAATATAAAGGGCTTGTTCCTATATGTTTATTGTGTTCTTCGACTTTGATATAAGAGCCTGGCACTTGCACATAAATCCCATCAAGTACCGTGGGAACCATACTTGCGGTTTTGATGGTAGAAGCAATTAATTGGCATTGCAAAGGCCCTATTCAATACTGTGCTAATATGATGGTTTAACCATAAATTTGGTGGTTTTGTTTATATCATTGGCAATGAAATGGATTTCAGGGTTCAAATTCAGGGCGACATGAGAAAACTACGACCCTTCATCTGATATCAAAACCGATACTACTTCCGGGTAGGAGGGGGGTCCAAAGACGATCGGAACATGACCTCTAAATTGTCATCACATCACGTTTCTCACCAGGATTACCATCCTTGTCTGCTGTAACCAAATCCTCCTGATTCACAGGTGGTTGTATTTTATATATAGCTTACAAAAGTTGAGTTATTTATGCCAGTTTTATTTCCAGTTGTTTCCTCTATTCCACCAGCACAATTTATCAACAGGTCAATGGCCATGGTGTTTACATTTTGGCAAGCTATGTTTTGGTGTTGAGTAAAGAAAAGAAGAATGCCACCACTACTCAATTAACATTGGAATTGACTGACTACCATGCATGGCCCCCATCAAACAAGTTTCTTGGGGAATTTGGGCTTTAAATATATTATGTGCATGGCTCAACAGTGTTTGACAAAAAAAGAACATAAATATTTCATAGAGTATGCTAGACTAGCCAGGAAGGCACCAAGAGGTGTTGGAGGGGACAATGTGGTAGTTGTAAAGTTCTAATCATGGGGAAAATTTGATGAGATATGGAATAACCATATTGATGACAGGTTGTGTGTGGAAGCTGTGTGTGTTGGAAGTTGACCTGGATTTAGGGTTGTGCCATCCTAAATTTATAGTGAAATTAACAATATCTTAAAGGTGCATGTTCCGATTTACCCGGAAGTAGTATCGATTTTGATATCAGATGAAAGGCCGCATTTTTCTCATAGTCATCCTGAAATTTGAGCCCCCAAATCCATTTCATTCCCAAGATATAAACAAAAAAACAACATATTTATGGTTAACCATCAATATTAGCACAGTATTGAATAGGGCTTTGCAATATGCATTATTGTACCATGAAAACCGCAAGTTTGTTTCCCACGGTACTTGATGGGGCGTATGTGCAAGTGCCAGTCTCTCATATCAAGTAGTGAACACAATAAACATCGCACCTTTAATAAAGTCGATCTTTGTGTCTTTTTTTTTTTGTCTGTGTGTGTTTTTGTTTTTGTTTGTTCAATTTCAAAAGACAGTTTGTCCATGCATGATAACTGCAATTGTATGGACATTAAAGCAATGATACCACATTTTGTATGGTACATTCATCAATTTTTCTCAAGTAATAGTTGTATTTGTTTTTAATAAACTAAACTCCCCCATAAACTCCCTATCCCTAAAAGTGGTTTGGCTATGGATAATCTACATGTCTTGCAATAACCATTTCCATAAATAAAATTTAGCCCATTTGTACAGGTAAAAGTCCATTTTAGGGCTTCTGATGCAATCGGAAAGACCTTATGTCAGCATGATTATTGTGTCGGTGTATGCGTCTGTAGGTCATTATATTGCTCTACACTTATTATTTGACCACAAAATCAGACAACCTAATTGGGACCGCTGTCCCTATTTTTTGCTGCATGGAGAGCTATGGAGGGGCACTGAATTGGTGTAGAGGGTGCTGCATTAGTCAATTTATGCCCTCCCCAAGACAGTGCCAGGGGGACATGTTCCCTTTCCCCCCTACCCCAGCAGTGCCTCTGATCCACAAAATGCAGTATCGAAATAAACCAAAATATTGGCATTTTGGGAAAATATCTTCTGTCCCATAGACTCTACAGCGAATGCTAAAATCAGAAAAGGCATCTTTAAAGCCATAGTCCCATCATTAGTTACTTGGTGAAAGACCCTTAATTCCAGCACTTCAAAGTGACAGGGGAAGAAAGAAACTTATCTTGAGTGTCAGGAGACGATGCATAACTTCTTCTCAACAGTAGCAGTGACCTGGAAGATAGCGCTAGTCTAAACATCCTAAGGCCACCCTATCATCATCATCATTGGCCAGCTAGCTAGCCAGATACTTGAGGACATGATCACATTGAAAGCCAATGCCACCAAGGTCTGTTTAGATTGATTAGTGTTTCAGTCAACACTCTCTTGGAGGCAGTTTTTGCTGGGCAGAAAAAATGTGGGGCACTGACTTGTCCCAGTGTGACTACTAATGATTTACCTGGAAATTGGTGTTTATAAGCAAGGAGTTAAGTGATTTTTCATGTGATTAAGTAGAGGTCTCTATTATCTGCCATTTAGCCTAAGCAATTAAAAGGACACAGGGGCTAATTCCACTAGGCGTTACATTTTCTAAATTGTTTGAAAATGATAGTCAGATTAAAAATATTAAATAAATTGGCGATCACTGCTTTTTTAAAGTAGGACTATTACTTGTGTGAACAACCGTGTTTTTTGGGCGATTAACCGTGGCTAACCAATCAAAGCTATACCCACGCACCAAGTTTTGTGAGGTAAACACTCCTGACCTCCGAGTTTGTCCAAAAAGGGCAGACGACATTGTTACAGACAGACAGACATGGCCTATGTATAATACAGAAGATTACATTTCAACTACCAAAAAGTCACAAAATGTAGACAGTCATGGGATCTGATATAATTTTATGTCACCTGTGATTTTTAGTTATTTTCCTAAATCCTGGTAAACTATGTTCATTTAGAACAGGAGTAGGGAGAGGAATTCCTCAGGATTGGGTCATGAAAACGGTCAGGCATGCCAAAAATAAGCTGAATATCAGACTCTTTCATCCAAAAAATAGCTGAACTAAATTGGTTATTTCGTGGTATGAATGCTATATTGCATATTGTTATAGATATTCTACAATTTAGTTGGAAATTACGATTTAAATAACAAGACCATGTAACAGATGCATGACAATTCAAACCAAAGACAAACTAAATTTAATCTAATATTCTGTTCCCAATATTGAAATCTGTCAACATTATTGCTTATTTGTATCCAATTCACGGCCAAAAGAGTCATTAGTAACTGAGTCTGAAAGTGATTGTTGTCTTGTCAAATTTTATGTTAACTAAGGACTTCCAGTGATTGAATTGGCAACATTATCTCTTTTCCTTTGTTACCAAATCATGTCGGCACAACATTAGAGTCCTTGTGGCTGGTCCCCTCGGTTTTTCTTTTGCCCTTGAACCCTTACCATGGTGTCACCGGGAGGTAACAATGGCATTCCAAAGTTGCCACCACAATGGTCATCGGACCTTAACATCTTTTTGAAATTGGAAATGCTGTAACCACAAATCCAGTCCTCAGGGAATCAATCTCTGTGTCGAGTCAGAATGGTCCCAGGTCCATCCAAAGGTCTGTTTGTAGGGTTATTAATAGTGACTAAGGTTAGAAATTTATAGCCTGACGGAGTTAGGTTGTTAGTGTTAACACTTAACTGCATAAGGGGGGGCTGGGACCCATTTTTGGTTTTCGGCCGGCGTTTTTAACGCTGTAATTATATTTGGTTATATTTTTTGTATTGTCTAACTTTAGTTGCGCTTGCATTGGTGCAAAAAAAAATCAAATCATCGCGCCGTTTTGTTTTTTGACGTTAATTAGGCATGGGTCCTAGGAGCCCCCCATTATGCACTAACGGAAGTGCCCATTGACAAAAATTAAAAATTTTAATAGAGTTACTGTGATTCGATTTCATAATGCATACACCTAGTGAATAAACAAAGTAAATAATTAATCAAAAAATTCTTGGAAAGTATAGGAGGGTAGGCATTGGTGTCATAATATTTATATTACAACGTATAGCGGTTTACTGTAGGGAACCTATGGTAAATATGCAAGTAACCGTATAAAAAATATAAATGGCACGAGACATTTCTTATGTGTTGCTTAATATGTTAAATATATTTCCTCCTTCACCAATTAAGGCAATAAGCAAAAGTCTAGGTGATCAGTGCTAGAAAAGGCAGAACCAAATTAGTTGTCCTTTTCGCACATTTTGACGCAAAATTAAAATCAATGTTTTGCCCCGTAAGTCTTACGAACAATTAGTTTATTTCTTTAATGTGTGTCCTTTGAAGCATTTAACCATGTGGTGGATTTCATCTAAAAATTCCTGGGAAGATGTATATAATGAATGGGTCCCTAGGAACCCACCCCTTATGCACTAATGGAAGTGCAAACCCCTTATGCAGTTAAGAGTGTTTTAATTTCAGGAAGTGGGAGGATAGTAGTAAGTAAATATTTGCCTCATGTTTTTGTTTGTGTGTGTGGTCTTCTTTCACTTCTTTGCTTTGCTTGCTTGGCTTCTTTCATCCCCTCTAATATCTAATTACCTTAGCTTGCTGCAACAGGTGATTTTTGCTTAAATCTTAGTAATTGGTGTAAAGCTTAAATATCCAATAGGAAATTAAACAAGCATTCTCAAACCCTATCACCTCGTTAAGGATGTCCGTCATTCCGCATTCTTCTAAGAAAGACACAGTTTCGGTGACTTGGCCTGAATGCAGAATCAACTGTTAACATCTTTAGTTCAATTGGTCATCAGACAAACAAACAGCGTATCCAAGCTATTCAATACCAAAGCCCAAGTTTTTAATAATGCCATATTTTGCTTTGCAAAACATAATGCAGAGTAAGATAAATGAAATAACAAAATTGTGGGTAGGTCAATGTTCAAAACTGCATAGATATTAGGTTAGCTTCCAGTATGGAGATTTTTAATTGGTTGTCAGGACAGCTGCAGAATAGTAGCTGAATTCAATTGAAATATTGTTTTTGCGGAGGAATAAGACTTACAATTGAAAAGCACCCAGCAACAGTGTTGTAAAGTAATTACTGCAGCTGAATGCGGAATTGGTTAATGAGAGTTACAGATGACTCAGTTAATGCGTTAATTTCTTTCTTGTGTTTATGATAAAAAAAAATGAGGTCATAAGTCAGCAATAAGATTCTAATTTGTAACAGAGACCATATTGATTGATTATATTTATTGTCAGGGGCGGCGCCAGGGTTAAAATCATAGGAGGGCGAAACAGCATAGGGGGGCGAAAACAGTACAAAATGAACTCATTTTGGTTAAAACCCCCTAATTTTTGCCGCAATTTATGCGTAAAACCCATGTTTCCTAAATTTTGAAACTATCAGGGGGCTGCCGCCCCCCCTGGCACCCTCTGGTTTATTTTAAATATATCAATGTTTATGAAGTTATGTTAAGGTTGTATTTAAGAGGAAGGGAATGTTGTTCTTATAATGATCACTCCAAATTTATTTTTCAATCATTAACGGTGTGTAATGTAAGAAGATTATCACATGCCAGGTGTCCGTACAATCAATTGAAAGTCCTGATTTTTGCTCATCAATATATCATCTAGGAGGATAATCCAAGACTTAGTCTTTGGTTGCAAAAATTGTTGAAAATTCTAAGTGGCAGCTAAATATGGGTGTAAACATCGGGACAATTTGCTACAAAAGGAATGACTTAAAGAGGTATATTTCATTGAAACCTAAATATTTTGACATAATATTCTCCTTTTTAAAGGGGCAATGGCACATTTTCAACAAAATATGAAAATTCTTCAATTTGCTCTCAAATGATAGTATAGCGCATGGAAGAACAGAAGAAATTTTATCACATAAAAATAACATACCCAAAACAGATAGGGACATTGATAGAGGATAAAAGACATCGAGGTAAGTTGAGGCCAACTTTTAAGTTTCCATAACTTTAATCACAAATGTTTATACATGAATATTTTTGACTCGTACTCACTGATATTAAAACCCAAAAGGTTATAGACCGATCAAACAGTGTGCATAGCGTCGGAAAAAAAATGCATGCGGATGTGCGTGCTATTGTGTTGAACGCCATTTTCGGCGTCTGCTTAATTTAACGTCGCAGGCGACGTAGTTTAAAATTATTAAAATCGTTCTGTGTACCCATAAGGAAGCTGATTTGGTCTTAATCATTCGGGTGAGGGCTTGTGTATATATAAAAGCCTTACAAACCATGCAAAAAATATCGATTTTGAAAATCTAGAGGGCGAACTTATTTTCAAATGTGCCAGTGTCTCTAACAAAGGGGATATCAGCATAAATCTGTTTTCCAATACACCTGTGATGGTAGCATGTGTGTGCTGACAGTCAGCCATTACATGTTCACCTGCTTGAGCATTCACTAGCTTTTAGCATACAATACAGTGGTCAGGTATTACATCCATGTCTGCCAATGTAAATGAAGCATTTAATACTTTCATTTCCGGATCAATTTAGACAGGCAGTAAAATGCTTGGGCCTCTGGGTAACCAATAAGTAAAATCGCATAGGTAGGTCTACTGATTCATAGAACAGTGAGTACTGTAAAAGTGGAAATTTTTGCGCTTTTCGCGCACTTCTGAGCTGGCGTGAAATTAAAAACCCGCGAAAATGTTTATTTTGTGTGCAGGTCTATGTAGGATAGCTGAAAAAAGCGAATTTAAAAACAAGCAAAAATGTTAAAAATTGCTGAAACGCGAAAAATTACACGCGCGAAAATTATCACTTTTACAGTACATGTCTACATACATATGATCATTTTTTTTCAGTGAAATAGGTCACATTGTGGCATTTAGTGATAGTATTCTTGAAATATCTTTGTTAAAAAGGAATTCAATACTTAGGGAAAGCAGCAACTTAGATGAAATGTGACTACTTCCACTGCTACTGCTCTAAATACTGCAGAAGCTGTTGTCCATTTACTGCTACTCTGCTAGGGCATTTTACTAAGGGCATGCCTGAAACCCTGTGGGCATTAATTAAACTTTGGTTTTGGTTGGGGTTGTGTGTGGTACAAGTGGCAAAAGGATTTGAGAAATGAATGTTTTGCAAAAGTTGTGTCTTCACAACTGAATTTTTTACCAATTTTATCTTGGTCTTGGCAACTGAATTTTGGGCCAAATTACAGAAATATGATGCTGAAAAACAGAAAAAATGGGGTGGGGAGTTCCCCAAAGCTCTTTTCCTCAGTGGGCACACCAGTGTAACCTGTTTATCCTCCAACAATTTAGTTGATCATCTAGATTGAACTGAGACTGACGCCTGCATCTCAACCTTTCATACCAATTTTATCATTGTCTTGGGACTCTTGGCAACTGAATTTTGGGCCAAATTACAGAAATATGATGCTGAAAAACAACAAAAATAGGGGGGGGGGAGAGCTCTATCCCTAGGCATGCCAGTGTTTACTGCCAACCTTTGAACTTGTGTTTTCCCTCCAACAATTCTAGTTGATCATCAAGATTGAACTGAGACTGCCTGGATCTCAAACTCATATTGTCAGAAGATATTTTAATGAAAAAGGGCACACTAAGCTGGGAAAATTGGGATTTCTTGCATGCATTGCCGGCATCTAGGGGTTTTGATGCTACCCAGAAGTACCCTCCCAAAAATGAATTCCAAGTGTTGTCATTTTACATGAAAACAAAGAAATCTATCCCTTTGATGTCTGGCTGGTGTTTGTATAACATGTGAAGGTGTCTGTGCAATAATTCTTTTAATCTCATAGCTGCCTCATGATTTTTTAAGCCAACCCTTTTGTATAAGGCCGGGGTCACACGAATTACGACATGCCAATTTATTGTAGTATTACTACAATATTTAGTACGTGTGACCGCAAATTTTCGTCGGCGTATTGTAATCGTGTCGCAATCGGTCAACGACGAAAATTTTCATCTTTGTGTCGCATTTATTGTGATACGATTGTAATAAATTCGCGAAAAAGCATGTGTGACCCAGGGTTCACACTAGGTTTTGAAAATAGTGCGTCCACTTTGGACGCAAAGTTGTTTCCCTGAGGTTGAAAAAGTGCGTTTTCAATTTATATGCGTGTCAAGTTTTAACAGGTTTGAGAACTGTTTTAAATGACTACTAACAATCCAAAAATAAACATCCAATTCCAAAACCTAGACTGGGCATATTGCAAAGTGATTACCCTGATGACCCTTAAACTCCAAAAGAACTGGAGTGGAATACCCTTTGGGACGGTGAGTGAACTAAAAAAAGACGTAAATACAGTCAAATTTAAACCTATATTAATTTTCACAGATTTGCTACATGTATTTAATGGTAAAATAATAATTATTTGTTTGAGTGAAAATTATACAATATTGTGACCATGTGCCAGGGCAAACTCTGTGATTTTGTGTAGTATTAAGTGGCTACTTTTTTGCGTCCACAAAAGACGCAAAATTTTACTTTCTCTAGACAAAAGTGCGTCCACCTTTGGAAAAGTGCGTCAGATGCAAAAACGCACACTAATGTGAACCCTGGTGTGACCGCAATGTCGTCATTGTATACGAAAAAGCCACCAACCATGACAGCGACATCCCTTCGCCCAGATCCGCCTTCCCGGAAATTGTGACCATAGCAACGCATACCCTGGTCCCTGGCATGAGTCAACTTGAACTACTGTATCGCACATGCAATCGTAGAAGATTCCTTGCATCTTTTCTGATTGAATCGAGTCGGGTATTTTTTTCATTTACTGAACAAATAGTTCACCTTCAAGGTGTAAATTCGCGTAAAATTTTCTAATCTCTGCAATAGGCATAAAGGAAATCGGTATCTGTAGGCATTTGTCTATTTGTTTTTTCCCAGTATTTTTCCAATCGTCTCATTCCTTGGTGAACTTTCAAGGGTCACCATATCCGTTCCCACATGTTTGCCCAGACGTAATAAATAAGCCGAAATATTATTAATGAATTAGTTAAATAGGGATTTATCTAATCACATACCTTTCTTAGTTCTAAATTTGTCTATTTTAAATCTGAATTTTAATTTAATAATTTTAATTTTGATCATTGATCTTAAATATGCGCGACTAAGGCTGTTGTTGACACAGCGTGACATGATACTCCAGTAATGAGAAAATCCAACCCGGAAGTAACATGACATTCTCAGCTGTTGTCATAGGAATAAATACGGTGAAAGAACCGATTTTTCAATGGAATCAGAGATAGAATATAAATACATTCATGAAGAAAAAAGGAAAATAATTGATTAAGGCGTCCCTTTTAACGTTTACATCTCGAAATTTATCCTGTAAGTTGATATTATAAGAGGAGCATGTGGTTTCCTTTTAACAAATCGCATTGATGTTTTTGCCAATGGAATTGCCGCCAAACAACTATGACCCGATGAACCTCGACTGTTACCGTCGCAACGTGAAATGATTGACACCAGTTTACGACAATCTCGTAACTGATTAATGCGTGCGTATGACCCAAATTTAATGCGACACGATTACAATAAATGATACGTGTGACCGCAGTCGTCATTGACTTACTACAATAGTGTCACAATCGAGTTATTCCGACAATTTTCTCGTGTGACCCCGGCCTAAGTTTTCAACACCACCTGTTGGTCATTTAAATTATGACTAATTATTTTCAGTAATTAATTTTGTCAATTTTTTCATATATTGTAGACCATACTGACACTTCCAAGCTATATACTTGCAATTCGCATCTGTTTTTAGAGCATTATCTGAGATATTTTAAATACATCCTGTCAAAAGTGAATAAAAGATAATACTTTTTGGTAAGGCTTTGTCAGATAATGGAAGAGGATTTCTAAAGGTAGCTTTAGGATGTTACTAGTGAAAAAGCATGTAGGCCTATGCAGTCACCTATAGCTTTGGTGAGTGATTTCTCAAGCAGGGGGGGGGTGTTTTATAAAATGACTGATTATATGACAGATATTTTTGTTGTAAGTCTGAAAAAAGCAATTGTAACTTTACAACAGGAATTTGAGCATTTCATAAAGCAACTTGCGATTGATATAGATCGTAACAATTAGTTGTAAGTTACAACATCTCTTGATCTGTTGTAACCTCATGACATTTATTACAGACTATCACATAGCTAAATGCATAATTAGTGGGGTTATCATATGAAATACTTACTGATAAACTTCTTAATGGGAGACAAGATGGTGGACATAAGAAATTTGAAATAACTGCATTTGACTTGTGCAACAAATGAACATTTTCAAAATGGTTAACGCTAATTTACGGCAGATTTGTGTTGTAGTGTACAATCTTTATGAAAATAAGATTTATGATTGATCTTACGCTACGATAGATCATAACCCAATTTGAGTTACTACTCGCTTATGACTCATTCCTTATGACACACCCCCAGATATCAAACGATAGGAATATCTCCATTTTTATAGACTCTATATATCTTTATTCAATCTAACATTTTCTTACTGTGTTTATGATTGGTTAATTCCGTAATATAACCATATGAGTAACTATTCAAATTGGCTGGTAGTTAATGGATTAAGATTAAGTAACATTGTAAAATGAAGGTATATTTCAGCAATTACCCAAAATCCAGAGCTAAAACTGACACAAAGTAGCCCATGAACTGATGCTCTGTTCATCTTCATATTTCACAAACAACTTGTTCCAGTTGCAACAAAATTCCACCCAAACTATATTTGTCTTCAGTAGACGTGACTGAAACACCTGTCCATGAGGGAGCCTGGGTTTTGAATATTGTAATCATATAAGTCTAGCCAAACACTCCCTGAAGGTTCAGAATATGTCATGGTAGAGATATGTAGAAGGCCCATTGGGGAAGTTTATTGATGTGAAAATGCACAATTTTAATTGTTTCTTTGAGGTGGAAATGTCAACAAAGCACATAAGAGCATAACTGGTTACACTGTTCATAGAAGTGGTTATGGGTTGGGGAAGTCCTTTAGTTCAAGTACAGTCAATATTGTGTTAAGAGCTTTGTTAGGCTGATGTCTTAGCCGGAGTATGGTTTATTTTTCTGTGTTACAAATTGCTTTAGGGTAAAGGAGGAGTTAACGAGAGAATGTCGCGATATCTAAATTCCCCGACATGAAACTAATAGAGCTGTGTCAGGTTAGAGTGTAGAGCGGGTAATATGATAGGTGGGGAAAGCCCAAATTTGTCGAAATTTGTCATCCTAAAAACCTGTGAGGTCATTTACTGACAGAATGTCTTCTCTCCATCTGCCCCTTCACATCATCACTGCTCAGCACCTCTAAGGGGCAGGCCACTTGGCACTTCATCTGAGAAATTTTCAAAATGATTCTGTCATTTTTGTGTGCACCGACGATAAGCCCTATCACAATCAATTTTGAAAAAGTGGGGCCGGGGAGCCGGGAGAGGCCCCACCTTCAAAAGTAGAGGGGCCGTGGTCCTTGGTTCCACCACCACTGGCCTAAAGTAAGGGGGTGATATCATTTGTGCTCCCATTTATTCTTTGTGACCTTTGTTAATGGATGTATAATGCTGTGACTCCTATATGAGTCCTATACCCTTGCAGGATGGCATGCAAGTTTTGAAGTCTCAACCTATGAATATACAGTGATATCCTTAAACTTGAGTAAAAGAATACTTTGGCTCAGCATGTATATTCACAAATTGTATTGTTTCTGGAGAAATGAAAATAATAGTACAGAAATTTTACAAATATTTTTTGTATATGAGTGGGACATCTTGTAGCCATAGCTATTCCATCTTCATCTCCCAAAGTGAATGACCAGACACATAGTTGTTGCAAGTCTTAAAATGAGGGCAGAATATCAAGCTAATTGACTCTGAATTGAGTGACACCTGGTAATGATGAATTATGATGAAGATCGATGATACTTCAAAGGATGTGATTGAGTATTACATCCACTTCTAGATATGATAGATTGGTACTTACAGTGCACTCCGAGGACACTGTGCTGGTTTCAAGGTTTGGCAACATAACAACCCGGTGACCGTCATCCTCAAACTTGAGTGAATGATGTAAAGAATATTCTCTCGGTCATTGTAAACATACAAAACTTTTAGGATATGCAACTGTTTCCAGAGAGGGGGAACACAGAAAATATTTTAGACAATTCTTGTTAGTGATACAGACTTGTTGTCGCCATGGCTATTCCATCTCCATCTATCCACAGTGACCAGTCACAGACATTACTTTGTTGTTGGGAATCTTGGAATGAGGGCAGAATGTCAGGCTAATGGACTCTGAATTGTGATGAAGATTGATAATATTTCAAATGGTGTGGTGATTGGATTGGTGATTGGATATTACGTCCACCTCTATATACTGAGTAGATGAAAAATCATTGATGCTACATTGAGATAGGAGTGGAGACTAATTAGCTAAATACCATATCTTGGGATTAAGAACTCTCCAGGCCTTTGGGACAGCACTGTCTCCACTTGCATGGCTCTGCCTGTGACTTTCCAGCACAGATAAACCCACCAAATTTCCTGCCCAAATGAATAATTTTCCACTATTTCTTTGTAGGGATACAAATTTTCCTCCAAAATGTAACAGAAAAATCATTGTGAAATAACAAACTAATTTGAAATTTAAACTACTTAGTTCTCCATGTAGACAAGGATGTATATATTTATTAATCTTTACCTGGAGATTGCCAGCGCACGATAGTGTTGAAAAAAAACCAAGGACACCTTTCGAACCTAACACCTATAGATGATATCTATCGCTCTTCTACCAACCCTGCTTGATAGCTCAGTTGGTTAGAGCGTCGTGCATGTAATACGAAGGTCGCCGGTTCGAATCCGGCCAAGCGCACATGGGTTTTTTTTTGTGTGTTTTTTTTTCAACACTATCGTGCGCTGGCAATCTCCAGGGAAAGATTAATAAATATAAACAAACTAATTTGTCTACATTTCTTAAACTTTTTCAACAATTTTTGGCTGTTTTAAGAGTAATAGTACCATTCAAGATTAAATTTTGGGAAGTTGTAATTCACAGAATATTGTCCACTATTGCTTTAACCCATTTTAGCTTGTAGCCTCATAACAGGAAATAAGTCAGTCAAAATAGTTTGCAGATGAACTGAGAAAAATACAATTTTTTTCCTAATATATCAAAATCTCAGGTTTATCGGGTGAGTAGTCAGGTTGGGGATTGTGATTGGATAATGCCCCTTTAATATGTAGATCCCCAGTAAGTAAAGTTGTTTGTAGGTTTTGGACATGACAGTGCATTCTGTGCATGACTATATCACCATACCATGAACAACATGCATTTCTGATCTGTCATTGCTGTCAGACTAGAGATAACTTGTACAAAAGTCTTTTAAAGAGACACAGGGACATTTCAGGAAAATGCATCCTTTTAGCCCAGAGTTCGGCCAAGTTTTGTCAATGGGCTTCCTAGATACACTCTTAAAAATAAAGGTTAGGCTAAGAACCCTTTAGTCCTAAACATGGAACTCCCACTCAATGGTTCTAAAATGTTCTTTGAGCTTCAAAGAAGCCCTTTTGGTTCATTAATTAATGAACCATTTTGGTTTTGAACAGAAACCTCTTAGTCTTAGGTTAGCATAAATCCATCTTGGAATAGTGTCGATCCTCTTTTGGGTCAACTCAAGAACCCTCACAAGGATTTTCAGACAAATAAAGGTGACTTTCTTTTATTATGGGAAGGGTTCTGTATAGAGCACAAAAAACCTGTATTAGATGAACCTATTCTTAGCCTTTAGCTGTAAGAATTCTACAATGCTGGAGGATTCAGAGGATAAACTAGATCAAGAGGGTGTTTTGAACCAATCCCATAATGCATTTCAATGTGCCTATATTGTACTGTACAAAAACACATGTCAGTACTTAGGGATAAAGTGTTCAAAATTTTAAGATCCACAACACATTTCATGATCATGCAAAACATTACCTTTGTACTAATGCTTTATGACTTAAAATGAATGCAAAGGTCAGGGTTTTTATTATGTGCTAGGAATAGGATTTTTGTGACCGTATTGAGGTGAAATTTCCTAAAACTGGTGCATTGTGAGATTGACTCAATTGGCACCCTCTGAGCCAGATCTATGCTTTTTACCCTTAACACTAATTGATGGTAGCTATCGATGAAACAGCCCTAGTCCTCCGTGGATGCTTGATGTTTCCACGAGAAAGGGTATCTTACTTGTGAGATGAAGTTTGCTAAGTATCACTAAGCCATGAATGAACTTTCTTGGCAAAAAGGTCATCATAGTTCATGTGACCATCGTCATATTGATCAGTATGTGTTTGTATAGAATTAAGTGAAAAACAGGAAGAACTCTGGGCATGCGGATTGACAGATACATAGTAATGCAATGCATTGTATTTATGTGTTACTGAACTTACTGTTAGCACAAGTGGTGAGGTCATAAACCACACAAATGTAGGCCTATGTCATGACTTGATGTGTCCTGTTTATTCCAGCGTGATGATTTGTTGCTAGTTTGTCAGTTTAAAGGGGCATTCTTGTTTGGTTATACAAACAAATTTAAGCTATACATGCAGCGAGTAATGACACTTTGCACCTCTGAAACTTCAGACATGTAAAAACTTTTAATCTGTTCGCTATAGGATGGAAAGTGACCTCTGATAACATAGTTCACATTACAATAGGGCAGACTATACAATGTCATCTTATAGAAAACCCTGCACTTATAGTTCTTCGTGGCATATCCACAAGTCATTGGTAATGGCTTGGGGTGGTGTCAGGATTTATTCAACTGAGTAAGCTGATCCGGGCCAGGGCCGCGTGTATCCATGATACGGACGGTCCTAACATGGCCCACTTTGAGGATATGGGGCAGATTGGGAACAGTCAGGGGTTTTCACCCTACACCTTACTAGCTGTAACCTATTTGCTACAAAATGGACCATCACTTTTGACAATATGTATAGGATGACTATGCAATTATGCCAAAGGAATGTTCTTTCTTGAAGGAAATTGCTATAGTAAAGTTCTACATACGCTCATTATTTGGGGAAATCTGTAAATGTTTGACTTGCAACCTTGTATGTACACTATTGAACTCTCAACCAAATTAAAGCTACATGGAACCTAACCATTTCAGGCTTCCTAGAACTATTTTGGTTCATTAAAAAACCC
>JAMKCH010001833.1:0-146787 GCA_023653785.1 Ophioderma brevispina
GGTGGGGAATAATGCATACACCTGCTGCTGGTGCACATATTCCACACAGAACTTCTATTGTTATACGAAATTTTCCTTTAACTTTGACATAAAGTGAAGCCCATATTGCAGAGAGCAAATTCAATTCCTGTGGTTTCAATTGGTGACTATCAACGTGCGCCAGGCCGCAATCCATGTGTAGAGGGCGAGTGGGTACCACAACAGACAATGATTTCCTTCCAATGTATTTATCTCAGACAACGATCCAGGCTCTAAAACATACATCCATCACCTCACCCACGCTATAGGCATTGACCCCCATGCCCACCATCATGATGACAATAATCAAATACAAGTGAACCAATGCCAAATCCTCTGTAACATTCTATCAGCCAATTTCTTATCTTGTTAAGCTGTCCCATCGCATATAGATCAGCTTATAGCTTAAAGTATATACTCCTAGTAATTACCTATCCATGATATTTTCAAGATTGAGAGCAAAGTCTACAAAATATCTGTATGCCTGTGGAGGCTTTATAGAATCCTGTCTTTAAGTATGATGAAGTGTAGACTGCTTTTGCAGTCGTGTGTTCTTGATTTCTCATATATTGGGTTGTGTGTCATAACATCTTCAGGGACAAGTAGGCAACGTCTACAAAAATGTCCTTGTATGCCTATTGAAGGTGAAGGGTATGAAGCGTAGACTGCTTCGCATTCCATTTTCTTTATTTGTCTTATTCTTAAAGGACATCGAGTGGTGGTCATAACCTTTTCAGGGACAAAAAGTATGGCACAGTCTATTACAATGTCTGTATGCCTATGAAGGTGAAGGATGAAGCGTAGACTGCTTCGCATTCTCAATTTCTTGATTTGTCTTATTCTTAAAGGGCATTCAGATATTGGGTGGTGGTCCTAACCTCGTCAAGGACAAGGATTAGGCAAAGTTACAAAATGTCTGTATGCCTGTGGAAGGTGAAGGATGAAGCGTAGACCTGCTGATTTCTTTATTGTCTTATCTTAAAGGGCATCGAGTGGGGTGCACAGTGTAACTTGTTCAATAAATAAAGCAGTTTGTGTGTATAGATTTTCAGCCAAGAGCACCTCTGGAAAAGAGACCCACCCTGCTTCTGCCTTTTGTTATGATATTTTCTTCACGGATTACCATTTTAACCAATATTATTAAAGCTGTGAATTATTTTTGTGTAAACTTTCATATTATTTCTTCAAGTTGAATATGTCCACTATCCAATAGTACTGGCTCTCAGTATGCCGTGACCTTTTGGCTCAATTTTTGCCGACCGTTGCTAAAAAATTGACTTCCTGTTTTTTGGCACGTCCCCTTTTATCAAGCGTGTGTGTAGTATATACCATTGCAGTGTCTGGTGTATATTTCCTCAACCTTTGTGTGTCTGCTCACATGGCGTGCAAGATATTGATTTTGCTTATAACCCGCTGTGCACAAGGTCAGTTGTATTGACTATGCTATAATCATGTATTTTTCTTGTTCTAAACAAAGAACAAATTATTATATGTTCAGGCCCTTCTCAGTTTGCATTTTAAAAATACACTAGTTAAGTTTTTGTTTAATATTGTCACACAATTTACAGGTACTTTTATACTCCAGAATATTAGTATGATAAATCGTGTTACTTGTGTTAAATGTACGAGCTGCTACAATTATTTATTGAAGATACCCTATCAAGTTACCGTGTGGTGGTCATAACTATTTCAGAACAAAGGAGTGGCAACGTCTACAAAATGTCTGCATGCCCATGGAAGGTGAATGATGAAGCCTAGACTGCTTCGCAGTCTCAATGTCTTGAGTTGTCTTATTCTTAAAGGGCATTCAGATATTGGGTGGTGGGGGGGGGTGGTCATAACCTCTTCAAGGACAAAGGAGTAGGCAAAGTCTACAAAATGTCTGTATGCCTGTGGAAGGTGAAGGATGAAGTGTAGACTCTTCGCAGTCTCAATGTTCTGATTTGTCTTATTCCTTAAGGGCTTCTAGATATTGAATGGTGGTCATAACTCTCCAAAGACAAGAGCATGCAGGTAGTCCTCCTGAATAGGATAATTCTTCAACAGCTGTTTGAAAGTCTCAGTTATTTGACAAAATGAAAATAAAGCAAAAAAACTATCAATGGCGACACACTTTTGACAACTAATTTGGAGAATTTATGCCACTAACTATCATCTGTATAATTGATGAAATTTCATTGCGGCAACTTATTTTTTTTCATAAAATCATAGTTTTACACATCTTTTCTAGGGGAAATAGGCATATAGAGGGTGCTATAGCGTTAAAATATTATGACCTTTTAGGCCTATATGGACGATTCCCGCAATGGATGTTTTTTGATTTGGCGGAGGTATAATCTTGCATGTCCCTACTTAATCATATGTCAAAATTGTGTCACCATTGCTGAAACTTCGTGCTCAGTGATCGAGATCTCGATCAAAACATGTGGCAGTGTATTATAAAATGCTGCCTTTGTGTACATAGGAGGTGGTTAAGTTGCTCTAAATAAACGCGAGGGAGAGATGAGACAATTTGCAGGATCAAAGAGCTGTGACTCAAAGAATACCTCCTTACGACCGACTCTGTAACTGACAAGTGCAACTAATTAGCATGGTGGGGGGGGGTGTGGGGGGGGGGGGGCGGTGTGTTTCTTGTTGGGGGTTTTTTTTTATGGGTGTTTTGTGGTTTTTTTGTTTGGTTTTGGTTGGGAGGCTATTTTTTTTTTTTGTTTCTTGTTTTGTGTTTGTTTGTTTTTATGTTTTTGTGCTTTGTTTTGTTGTGGGAGGATTGTTTCCCCTCTCTCTTTTTTCTCCGATTTTTTCTCCTCTTTATTTCTCCATTTTTTTCCCCCCCCTCCCCTTTTTTTTGCCCCTTTCTCCTTCTATCTTTATGTCCTATCCCCCTTTTTTTACTGTGATTTCTTGGCAAAATTACAGGTTTGCACAGGACTATCGTGTTGCCTGAGACTTTTTAGTGATTTAGGCATCTTTCGACACATTTACCATGATTTGGGCAAATTATTTTTTTGATTTTTTTTTGTATTGCTTGCTTTGAAGAGGACAGTCAATAGCACATCAAATGCTCCGCCATCCGATATGGACATCTCTAGTGAAATATTAAATTTTACTCATATTTACTGACATAGAGTACCAAATAGTTTCAAGACACAGCTGAACTTTAGTCTTTAATGTCCGTATGCAGGCGCGGATCCGGGGAGGGGCGGAGGGGGCGCGCGCCTCCCGGTAATTCTGCAAATTCTTGCAAAATCAGCCCATTTTAGCTCATTTTGGACAAGTTACAGCCTTTCAGCCCCCCGGTAATTTTCTAAGTCAAAATTAGTTTTGCCTCAAATTGATAGTTATTCGCACTTTCTTCACAAATTAACTAGCAAATTTGAAAGATTTAAATGCAAATTTCAAAATAAATACAAAATACCTCACGTCAGTGTAAAGGAAAATGTCTTTTCTGGTGGGACAAAGTTACACTTAGACCAGGTCTAACTTTCCTTACTAGACTTTAGGTCCATATGCACAAAAGAGTTAGACCGGGTCTAAAGTTAGACCTGGTCTAAGTGTAATTTTGTCCCACCAGAAAAGACATTTTCCTTTGCACTAACGCGAGGTATTTTGTATTTATTTTGAAATTTGCATTTAAATCTTTCAAATTTGCTAGTTACTTTGTGAAGAAAGTGCGAATAACTATCAATTTAAGGCAAAACTAATTTTGACTTAGACCAGGTCTAACTTTAACCTGGTCTAACTTTTTGTGCATATTCAGTTAACAGTACAAATCATCATGTGAGCACAAGAAGTTTTTAAGTGCAATAGCTGCCATGTGATACATTTGTGTGCTGACATGTATTAAGATAACAATCTATTTATCTTTCCTTGAGTCAGTGGCTTTTCAAATGGTTCTTCAAGCGACTGAATTGTCTGAGAAACCATTTCAAGAGTCACTGACAAAAAAATTGGCATACTATATGTTTGATGGGAATTTCTAACAAATGGCAGCTATTGCTCTTATGATCTTCTCGCACTCACACAATGAAATATCTTCCTAAGTTGGGTCTGATACACAAAGCCTTTACAACTGGTTTGAAATTTCATACTTTAAGTACAATTGTTAGAATAAGATTTAAGAAAAAATGGTTTGAAAGAGTGATCTGATGACTGTGTGTTATTTGGATACATTGAAAAGGTCTTACACGGCATAAAGTTTCCCAGACACAATCTGAGTCATATCTGAAGAGATTTCCAAGTGTACTTTATACTATGGTTATTTTGGGCAAGCACTATTAAATATTCCCAGCCCTATTTGATCAAAATGAGAACAACAATCGCGCAATGTATAAAACCAGGGCAGAAGTAATAAACGGGAAAGGGCACCTTTCTCAGATTGGCGTGCTCATGGGCGCACCATTTTAATAGGACATCTGTTTCTATAGCTCTTCAATTTCATCGTAAAGCGTAGCTTTATTTTATTATTCCATGGCTTTGATATTAAGTAATAAAAACACTTCGGACATTTTGATTTGCACTTGATTATGCGTGAATCACATTCCTAGAAGGCGATGCTGTTTGAGAAGGAGGTGCTGTCCAGTGGCGTAGCCATAGAGGGGGGCAGCCGCCCCCCTGTGGGGAATCTTGCCCCCCCTCTTGCCCCCCCCCTGAAAAATTAGTGATTTACATAGGCCATGTACTATACTAACACATTTTAATATATGGGCTTGCCCCCCCTGAAATGTGTGTGCCCCCCTGAAAATAAAAGCTGCTACGCCACGGTGCTGGGAATTTGTCAGCACTGCCTTCTCTAGCTACACGTGAACCGTATTTGCCATTGATGCGCTGTGACATAAAGCTCCGTATTCCGTGTCTAGTGAATGAGAAAGAAACCTGTCGGAACCAGCAAACGGCAGTGTCAAGCCTTGATAAAACCATATCACATGAAGCTGCAGCGTGGTTGCATCAAACAACTTTTCAATTATACTAGTAATCTATTTTGAGCCAAAATTTTCTCCAAGAGACACCGAAATTCTTTTTTAATTTTGTTCAAAAATATCAAAATTATGTATTTTTCATGTCAATTATCTATAATCTGCAGTAAAAAAGCTTTCAATGAGTCAACAAGCCTAGTCCTAGGGCAGTGGTTTTTGAGAAATGGCTTCCCAAAATACAGTAATTTTGGAAGTCACCTTAAAAGCCACTTCTTCTCAGTATCCACAAGTCATGGTAATGGCTAGTGGTGTGATTTCAGGATTTATTCAACTGGTCAAGCTGATCCGGGGCCGCGTGTATTCATGATACCCGACCGCTCCTAACATGGCCCTCTTTTAATTGGGACTGGGTGCGGATTGGGAACAGTCAGGGGTTAACCCCCTACTCGTATTCAGACACTGACTGCGAGTACATGTACTTATGACTTCTGTACACCAGGACTGACGGCTTTAACGTCCCCTCCGAGGACGGGATGCTTTCATGATTGCCTTTGCCCAATTCAAATTGATCATGAGGGAGAGCGGTATTCTGTATTTAATCCAATAGCTCGTAACATATGAAATCCATAATTGAGGCAACCTGAATGAATCCCAGCAAGTGACCCCACCGGGATTCGTAACCCCGGGATTTTTTGGTATATTTGCGTCCACATGCAACACGCCTAACCGCTAGGCCATGGTCTCTCCCCACTGACTTATGTGTTCTAAACTCCACAAATCACCATGGGTTAAAGAGGTTGAGATCATTTTTTTAATTACAGGTTTAACAATCATGTCTAATTGAACATAATCCGTCCCGCACCTTACAAAAGGCTCATTATGCATACGCAATCACAACGTATACCAACAGGCAAAATTAACGATGATGTTATATTCTTGACTCCGTCCAGCCTGTGTTAAATGAACGGAAAAAAAGGGCTTGCAAATTACCTATATAAAGCACTGCTAGTTGAAAATTCAGAAAATGATCAATTGTGAAATGGTTCTTAGAAACCTTTGAACGACTTAAGAAATATTGTATTGTGGACAGGAAGTTAAAATTGGTGACTCAGTGTACTTGAAAGTTGTTGTTCAGAAATTTGCATGAAAAAAAACAACACTTTTTCTTCTTGTTTTCAAATTATACCTATATGTATGTTCACATTCTTAAGATGTGTGGTTCCTTTGATTGCAATGACATCTTACTTATTGCAACCAGCTGAGTGGTTTGGTCTATATTTTAACATTGGTAAACTGCTATGGTGCTGCAATGTAGTCATTAGCGGTGAAGTATTTTAAAATGGCCACAAGATGGCGCGGCATATTGCGAAAAAAGCAAACATCTGAACACTTGTGTTGCTATGCATGTGTACTTCCTACAGTGTAGTAAGAGAATCCCAGTTTGCAGTGCTATACCACAGCCCCACCACCAGTTGACCTGATATTCTTCGAATGCAATTAACACTATTTTATCATCTAAAATTTCAATATTGGAGAAGGAGAGTTTAAAAGCCCCCCATGTATACTTGATTTCCTATATAGTGCTATCCCACAAAAAGTCATTTGGATGCAGAACCACACTGATGGGTTATTTTAACAACTACATTCAGGAATTTTAAAGTGCTCCCTTGCCTCTTAGCCTCACAAAGACATCATGAAAAAACTTTATCAGCTGACTAAATTGTAAAAACAGTCTACTGCAACTGGACAAAATATAATATAAAGAAATTACCGTAGCACTCGGGTATAAGCCCCACCCCCCAAAAAGGAAGATTTTTACTTCAAAAGAGGGTGGGCTTATACCCAGCGAGGAGGGGCTGAAGTGGAGCAAAACATTCAGATACAAAATTGCAATAAATATCATTTCAAAAGATATATTTACCAGATTACCAAATATGTACACTTTAGTTGGAGCAGATATTCAAACATTAAAAATAAAAGTTCATTTTCCCATCACATTCCTCAAGTAATTATAGCAAACAAGCCATCCCAACGCATTGGGCCCTAGATTGGCGGTTTTTCGTTTCATGAATGCTAAATTACCACTGGCTTATACCCAAGTGTATGTAGCACCTGGATTTCTTTAAAAATTGGGGTGGCCTTCATACCCAAAGGTGGGCTTATACCAGAGTGGTTACGGTAGACTTTTTGTATGTACTTCCTAGTATATTAAATGGATGTCTTGAAAGGCTGAAACATAGATTAAAACTAGTATGCTGACTAAAAACAGCATCCCCTTGGGCTTAGTCCACTTTCTAAAGAATTCCCCAAATTTGGTTTTCTTGCATCAATCCAACAAACTATTAAAAAGGGTTTATGACTTATTACATCAACTTTTCAGCATAATTGAACGAATAAAGATCCATTCATGATGGACTAATGGGTTTGAACCCAGATCTAAAGGTAGAGACTCTTTGCAAATACCAGCCTATAAATAATCTCTCAAACGGTGATTTGCAATTGTCTTTTGGGCAACTGAAAATACGTTCACTGTCAGACCAACTGAGTGATCACATTAAAGGTGCTTGTTCCGATCATCTTTGGGACCCCGTGATTTAACCGGAAGTGTATCAATTTTGATATCAGATGAAAGGTCGTATTTTTCATTGTCGTCCTGAAATTTCGCTTCCAAATCCCTTTTCTCAAGATACAGATAAAAAAACTGCCGTTTTAAGAGTTAACCATCAATTTAGCACAGTGAATAGGGTGTTGCACTATGATATCATGTCAGCATCAAAACCGCAAGTTGTTTCTCACTGTATTGTGTCAGTGTGTACACGTGTTAGTCTCATTAGGCCAAGAGTAGTATTAATTAAAATAACAATGGAAAGGTGGAGGAAATTCTGGGAAACAAGCTGAAAATGTCGAATGGGGAGGAATGTGTCTAGAATAATATTTACTAAAAGTCCCAAAACATCCTCTTTGTGCATTTAAGGAATAAGGGGGCAAGTTTGTACAGGGTCAAATTAAGAAATATTTCAATTGTCCTTAAATGTGTCCAAAATTTTTTTCTTGCCCAAGGATTAAAAAAGTATAGTTTGCCCTTCTATGGCTTGTAGTTTATTAACTATATGGTAAAAAATTCCTTAAAGAATTGCAGGTCAATCGTAATGAATCATGTTTTGGTGGCAGGGTTATACGCAGTCAATGAACCATTGTCATATTAAAACCTTACACTACTAGATTTTAAATAAAATCAAAAATCTATTGCTTTAAGGCACAAAATTGACTACAAAACATCAAAATGTTGCAGATTTTGCACATTGAGAGCGATAAATTCACAATGGGGAGAAAAAGCAATTAATTTGCTCCGATCACAATCACAAAATTACACTTTTAAAAGCACACATAGCAAGGAAAAACCACTCTATCATGCCTGAATAGATGTTTTAATTAAATTTTTAAATACAACTGTACTTAAATTTAATTTTTTAAAAATGTGAAATTCTCACAAATTCCCATAGGCACAACGTTATGGAACCAAGATGATATATTACTAATGAGGCAAGTCGGGGGGATGGGTTGCGAATCACAAAAGTGCTCCCTTTAAATTTGTAATTTGGGCTACCCAAGTTTGCATATGGTATAAATTACCGTTCAAGGTGCACAACCACCATTTTCGATCGTCTCCAACAGTTTACAAGTTGCCACAGTGACATTGGTGACTGCCCGAATGACAATCACTAGCGGTTGCCGCGCTTCTCGCAACCGCTAGCTGATTTGAATGGGTGCGGTCACTAAACGGGTTGATCAATCTTCCGATTAACGCAATATTTCAGAGACCTTACAATATTTTCCACAGCCTTCTCCATTATTTGTCTTTATAGGCCGCACATGTGGTTAAATCAAGAGATGTCAAAGATTTAGGCCCCTTTCTCAACATGAGCTATGAAGCCGGTGAACATTTACTGCAAAATGAACCGGCTAGCTGATTGAGTGGAGCGGTCAATAAAAAGGGTTTGATCCACTATTCACATCATGCAAACTTCAGCGACATTACAAGATTTTCTCCAAGACATATCACTTTAGGCCTATTTGCTTTTCGCAGTCACAAAATTCACATTCATATGCCTCAATCTGCCTTAAACGTGTTAAGTCAGGAGATATCAAGATTTCCCCAAACATTAGCTATAATGAGACAGGAGGAAATTTACTGCCAACATGGGCAGCAAAAGAACTCCCACTCCCAAAGACTCAACCAGTTGCGTAGCTGGGGTCGGAGAAAAGGGCCACTTAAGGACTCAAATGGGGAATGGGGTTGAGGGAACGTCGTAAAATTCGATGAAAAATCAATGGAATTTGGTTTGAATTTTCGATCTTCTTAAGAGCTTTTAAGACTGATTTCTCAAGCTAAATTTGGACTTTTCCCTCACCTCAATTCTTCCATTTAAGAGAGTAGGGTCTGGTTGCGCCAGTCATGTTGCAAATCAAGAAAACAGGCTAATGCCTAAAATTACACTTGAGTGATTTACTTTTTACCATGCTGTGTGTTTTTATCTATTGTATTTTTTTGATATTTTTAAGTTAAATTATGGCCAATTGACACACCCTTTTACACAAATACATAGCTGGATCCGGGGCAGACATTGGCAGATGATAGGCTGTACCGACAAGTCATGTTTAGAGTGTCCGCCCCCATCCGGATTTTCGACTGGGCGCCGACGATGGGAAAGAAATACGATCTGTAAATTTCATTTCATTTTTACAGTATTTGCTGTAAATGCACTGTGATATTACAGTGTGTGGTGGTGTATGATAGTAAATACTATAAAAATTAGCGAATTTATACCCGCATTTTGGTTGCATGTCACCAGTAATTGTAAAACACTCTAGAGTACAATGTTGCAAGAAACCTGAAAAAAATGACTTAAAAAACAACATAAGATGATTTCTTATTTCGCTAGTGTTTTCCGGTGGTGTCTTATTTTTTAATATTTGAGTAAATGACCAAATGAAGCTGATGAAGCTCGGCCTCAATACACGATACATGATCCGCTTATGACAGGTAAGATTACGTACACTTTCTCATGATTTAACATCTTTATGTCATTGCATGTCGGACTTTGGTCATAACGATAATTTACTACAATTGCTTCTAGACTTTGGTGGAATCGCTTGACTTCAGGTGTTTGTATTTTATTCAAGGACTTTTAGTCACATATTGACACAAAGAAATTGAATTTGGATAACACATAATCCTGAGTGTTTGGCCCTAGTTTGCTG
Source organism: Ophioderma brevispina (assembly GCA_023653785.1). Classification (NCBI taxonomy): domain Eukaryota; kingdom Metazoa; phylum Echinodermata; class Ophiuroidea; order Amphilepidida; family Ophiodermatidae; genus Ophioderma; species Ophioderma brevispina. The sequence goes on from JAMKCH010001833.1 coordinate 10,194, forward strand.
TAGTAAATAGTGTATACCAGTACCACATGTTCGGACTTAGACTGGTACCTTGCCGATCATAGCGTTTTGCAGATAGTTAGAACTCGAGGTGATATTATATACGTGCCAAAGAGTTAGAGGGCAACAGCGAATATCAGCGAGGACAAACTTACCAGAGCACGGAATCCTTAGCTAAGTTGGTATCACGCCCTAGTATAAATAGCCAAGTGGCTAATACGCCGTTAAGCGGAGGTGGAAAGAAACCTATACGGATTTGTACAGTGTTTTCGCATGCAAAAACTAATGTAGAGGTTCATGATTTGCTAAACAACATCTTAAAATCTTTGCAATCTTGAAGAACAATAACTACAATGCACATTCGCCACGACTTTATCTTGACTTATACGGATCTATAATACAAATCTTTTTCATCTAAAACGAATCACACCAGTTCCTAAATTACTTCTAGAAAGGCACCCATGTATTCGTTTGTTCCATGCAATCCTATGGGGTTATAACTTCCGGGTTAAAACCCATAACAAAGGACGGTCTCCGACCGTGCGGAAAAGGCTCAAGGTCATCCTGGGGGTAAATTTTACAAGTGTTCGGATTCTTTCTGAAAGATGTGTCAAAGTCTTCATCAGTGACAGAACACCAAAGGGAATATTTTAAACAGGTGATGTGGTCATAATGCAAAATTACAGGGGCAAGTGTGATGGGGTTTACAGGCTCTATGGGGGTCATGTTTTTTTTTTTTTTTTTTTTTTTTTTTCTTTTTGCTCTATAGTCAATATTGAATCATGTAGGGATTGATATAATGAACATTTTCTGTTTAATATGACCTCTACGAGCCAATTTGAATTGGTTTCAAATGGATCATTTGAAATATTTACCCCCAGGATGACCTGAACTGTTAGGTCTGTAGGTACTTAAACTACCGGTTGAGATAGGGCAAAACTATACACTTTTAATGATCCTTGGGACATGACAAAAAAATTCCTGAGTTGGAACACATTTAAGGACAATTCGAATATTTTGTAATTTTACCCCTTGTACAAACTTTGCCCCTATTTCTGAACAAAGCACAAAGAGGAGTTTAGGGGACTTGTAGTATGTTATTCTAGACACATTTCTGCCCCAATCCTGACATTCAGCTTGTTCCCAGAAATTTCCAAGTTCTTTAAAACTAAAATTCTTGGCCTACTACAAGTAGAGAACACGATAGGAAAAATGGAACAAAAGCACCCTGTCAAAATAAAGGGGAATACATCTACAAAGATTGCTCAAAGGCTGACCAAAAGCTGATGTCTTCCACAACTGCATGAATTAGAATCAAACTTCAAATAATTGAAAGTACTGAAATTTCTAATTTTTAAATATGTTTTGTATTAAATATTTGATTACAAATTATGAGTTATATTGAATTAAAAAAAACCAACCGATTATCGTTGGTATCTGTCTTTTCAACTTGTGGTACCACCCACTGAACCTCTACACATGGATAGCGGGTTATAGTCGCCGATTGAAAAACAGGAAGTTGCTTTTTGCCTTTGGCCAATATGGCGGGAAATAATTGCATACACATGCGGGTGACATCTTCCAAAGAAGTTCTATGTATACTAAATTCCTTAAACTTTGACAATAAAGTGAAGCCTTATTGCAGAGAGCAAAAGGCAAATTTCCTGTGGTGTTCAATTGGTGACTATTCAACGGTGTGCGCCAGCCCGCTCAGTCCATGTGTAGAGGTCAGTGGGTACCACAACAGACAATGATTTCCTTCCAATTTTAAATCCCTCGACAACGATCCAGAAAGAACATACATCCCATTACATCACCACGCTATAGGCCTTTGACCCCCATGCCCACCCTCATTGATGACAATAATCCCAGACCTGCACAAAACATGCAAAATAAACTCTGTACATTCTACAGCCAAATTTTATCTTGTTAAAGCTGTCCCATTGAATATTATAGAATCAGCTTATAGCTCAAAGTATATACTCCTAGATAGCCTATCATGAGATTTCAAGATTTGAGAGCAAATAAAGTCTCCAAATATCTGTATGCGTGGAGGTTTTTATAGAATATGTCATTTAAGTATGCTGAGTTGGAGACTGCTGTGCAGGTTCTTGTTTTCTGATTTCTGAAGATATTGGGTGGTTGGTCATAACCTCTCCGGGAACAAAGGAGTAGGCAAAGTCTACAAAATGTTCTGGTATGCCTATGAAGGTGAAGGATTGAAGCGTTTAGACTGACTCGCACGTCTCATTTCTTATTGTTCTATTCTTAAAGGGCATCGAGTGGTGGTCATAACCTTTTCAGGGACAAAAGAGTAGGCAAAGTTATAAAATGTATGAGGCCTAGGAAGGTAAGGATGAAGCAAGTAGACTGTGATTGCTTATTGTCTATTCTTAAGGGGCATCGGAGTGGTGGTCATAACCTTTCAGGAACAAAGGAGTAGGCAAAGTCTACAAAATGTCTGTATGCCCATGGAAGGGAAGGATGAAGCCTAGGGACTGCTTCGCAGTCTCAATGTCTTGTTTGTCTATTTTAAAGGGAATTAGATATTGGATGGTGGTCTAAACTCTCCAAAGACAAAGAGCATGCAGGTAGTCCTCCGGACTAAGATACATCATTTACTTCACAGCTGTTTGAAAGTCTCATTTTATGACAAAACGAAAAATAAAGCAAAAAAAATATCAATGCCGACACACTTTTGACAAATAATTGGAGAATTTATGCCACTAACTTATTCTGTATAAATTTGATGAAATTTAAGTGCAAGGAAATAGGATTTTTCATCAAACATCTCGTTTTTACCACATCTTTTATGGGAAGGAAAAGGATAAAGGGTGCTATAACATATAAGTTATGACCTTTGTAGCCCTATATGGCAAGATTCCCGCCCAAATGGATGTTTGATTTTTTGCCGGAGGTAATAGCTCTTGCATGGTCCCTACTTATATCAGATGTCAAAATGTGTCACATTGCTAAAGTTTGCTCTAAAAATAAAGAGACAATTTGCATGATCAAAAGAGCTGTGACTCAAAGAATACCTCCTTTGGACGACTCTGTAACTGAACAAGTGCAAACTTAATAGCAGGTTAATATCTCTCTTGGTGTAATCTGTGTGGCATCTTTCTGATCCAGTGTTGCCAAAACTCCAATTTTGTAGCCCGATTGGGTGTGCAATTGGTAAGGCTTATGGTGACGTCCAAATTTTTACGTGATGTCTTGGCAAAAATATACAGGATTGCCACAGGGACTATCGGTGTTGCCTGCGACGTTTTTATGATTTATTTAGGCATCTTTTCTGACCCCATTTACCTGATTGGGACAAATTCTTTTTGATGTTTTTTTGATTGCTTGCTTTGAAGAGGACAGTCAATAGCACATCAAATGCTACTAGCCATGATATGGACATCTTAGGAAATATTAAATTTTACTCATATTTAAGACATGAGTACAAATAGTTTCAAGACACAGCTGAACTTTAGTCTTTCTGTCCGTATGCACAAAAAGTTAGCCCAGGTTTAAAGTTAGGCCTGGTCAAGTCAACACTTAGTTTGACCTTAAATTGATAGTTTTATTCAGACTTTCCTCGTAAAGTAAACTAGCAAAATTTGAAAGATTAAGTGGCAAATTTCAAAATAAAATAACCAAATACCCTCACGTCCAGTGTAAAGGAAAATGTCGTTTCTGGTGGACAAGTTAAACTTAGACCAGGTCTAACTTAGACCCGGTCTAACTCTGTGTGCATACGGACCTAAGTATCCTTACTAGACTTTAGGTCCATATGCACAAAAAAGTTACACGGCATATTAATAGTTCCCAGACACAATCTGGAGTATCATATCTGAAGGGATTTCCAAGTGTACTTTATACTATGGTTATTTTGGGCAAGCACTATTAAATATTCCCAGCCCTATTGATCAAAAAGAGAACAACAATCCCAAGGATAAAACCAGAGGAGAGAAGTAAAAGGAAAGGGAACCTTTCTCAGACGTGCGTGCATCAAGGGCGCAGCCATTTTAAATGGACGTCTGTTTCTTAGCTCTTAATTTTCATTCGTAAAGGCGTTAGCTTATTTTATTATTCCATGTTTGATTTAAGTAATGAAAAAACACTTTCTGATATATTTGATGTGACAATTGCTTATGCGTGAATCACATTCTCTAGAAGGCGATGCTGTTGAGAAAGGAGGTGCTGCAATTTGTCAGCACTGCTTCTCTTGCCTACAAAGGGAACCGGATTTGCCGATTGAGCGCTGTGACATAAAGCTACGTATTCAGGGTCTAGTGAATGAGAAAGAAACCCATGATCGGAACCATCAAAACAGCACTGTCAGAACCTTGATTAAAACCATATCAATGAGCTGCAGTGTGTTGCATCAAACAACTTTTCAATTATACTAGTAATCTATTTTGAGCCAAAATTTTCTCAAAGACACTCAGAATTCTTGTTTTAATTTTGTTCAAAAATATCCAAAATTATGTATTTTCATGACAATATCTAGAATCTGCAGGAAAAAGCTTCAAATGAGCCAAACAAGCCTAGTCCTAGGGCAGTGGTTTTGAGATGGCTTCCACAAAAATACAGTTAATTTGAGGAAGTCACCTAAAGCCAATTCTTCTCGATCCACAAGTCATTGGTAATGGCTGTGGTGTTGATGATCAGGATTTATCAACTGAGTAAGCTGATTCGGGGCGCGTGTATTCATGATACCGACCGACGCTCCTAACATGGCCTCTTTTAATGAGGATGGGGGCGGATTGGGAACAGTCCGAGGTTTACACACCCTATCTTATTCTAAACTGACAGCGATGTACATGTACAGTTATGACTCTCTGTACACATGACTGACGGTTAACGTTTCCCCCTCCGAAGGACGGGATGCTTTCATGATTCATTGCCCAATTCCAAAGTGAATCCTGGAGGAGATGGGTATTCTGTATTTAATCATGCTTGGTATACAGATTAAATCCAGATGAGCCAAGGAATGATCCCAGCAAGTGACCCCACCGGGATTCGAACCAGGGATTTTTTGGTATATTTGCACGCCACAGGCAAGCACCCTGAACCGCTAGGCCATGCTTCTCCAGGGAATTATGTGTTATAATCTAGACAAATCTACCAGGGTTAAAGAGGTTGAGATCATTTGTTTATTACAGTTTGGTCATAATAAAAAAGAATTCAAACAGCTGATGAAGCCGGTTTTTCGCATGGAAAACACTTCTTGATAAATACAAATATGTACAAATCTCACTATCAAATAACAGAACAAATAAATTAATGAGCTCTGGCTTAGAATAAATCATGACAAATACACACATACAAACTCAGACATGCCACAAGTACATAAGGCCCCACAAATTTTGCATTTCTATTTGGAAAATTGCCACATTAGGAACTATTCTCCATGACGCTTGAAAAAACGGTCAAGATATGCTGCGTGCATTACGCGTGGGAAGTTTGCAAGCTATTTTGGGCATTAAATGGTACCAATTACCGGCATTATACAGTAATAGAATAAACAGAACAACCCAGAACAGGCCCCATTCATTCCCCAATGCTGCCGCCTTCGGGGCTTTTGGACTACATAAAATACCATAACTCAATGCGGATGCAGACGACAAAAAGACAGGAGAAACGAGGACACAAGTGTCAAGTCAGTGCCAGGATTTGGAGACTACGAGTATGGCTGCCTTTTATGAGATGTACCTTAATGTGTTGAGCCAGTAAGTTTATATAGTGTCTATTTAGGGATGCTCCACCTCCTATTCATAGTGCACCACAGAGAATTTAGAACTGAGCCCAAATTTATTCCCAAATTTGAAACACTTAATTTTACGTATTTTCACACAAAATTTCTCTACCTTTGCAATGAAACTATAAGGCATATTGGGTAGGCAATCCCAAACGTGGGAAGGTTTGAGAAAGTTTTGCGAAACAACAGCATATTATATACCAATTTTGACTTATAATGGGGTCACCCCCATGGATGAAATGGAAATCTATTTTTGACTTGATGAATAGCCACAGTAATGTGTACCCAATTAATTGACTACTACAAGATCCACTTAAAGGTGGGTTATAACAGGGGTATAGTGTCTGCGACTAAATTTTAGACGGATAAATGATTCGTATCTACACCTGATATTCCAAATCATACGGCGCAGCCATATCAGTGTAAACCGTGTTTCCTTATCACCAGATAAAGTGCATTGTCATGGGGCTAACCCATTCGGCTCTGCCTTCGCATAATGCGTTATGTACACACCATCCAATCAATGTCGACCTTTCGTCGCTCATTGCCACGATGCATGCAAGCGTGTAAAATGCATGGGCTAGGAAGGATAAGCAAGGTGTTTTTACTTACGAAGGCCAACCACAGGTGGTGTAGATTGAGCTGGGTGTAAAAAAGTGAAAAAATGTTTCTGTAATAAACTGTCCCCTCCTTGGGGAGGCTTTGGAGTGGTTTACTGGGCTATTCCCTTTGAAATCCATATTCCCCCTGTAAATTAATCTTCAGAAGGGATGTACATTCCAAATGAAATAATCTGAAAGGTCATTCCATTTGGAAGCTTTACTCCCTGGGTAAACTTGAAAATGTAGTACCCGATGGGCTATTATTTGAAATCCATACTCTCCTGGAAAGGACTTACCTAAATCTTCCACAGGAGAGAGTGTGTATTTCAAATTAGTTACCCAATGGGCTTTCTATTAGAAAATCCTACTCCCCCTGTGAAAGCCTTACCTGAATGGTCCCAGAGGGAGTGTGCATTTCAAATTGTATTACCCGATGCGGTCTGTTCTATTTGAAATCCATCTCCCTGTGAAAGACTTTACAAAGGTGTGCAGATTTAAGGAAGAACCGCCCAGTTACAGGGCATACTAAGCGTGATCAAGCAGTGGGGGGGCGCAAAATTAACTAGTCATTCTGGTGTTCAGGCTTAATGTCATATAGTTTGAATTGTTGTAAGTGATATAGAACACGAGTGCTGCATATATAAATTACATAAATTAACATTTTGAAGTCTTAAATTACCACATCATGAAATGTTTTGGTGTATAGAAATATAGAAAAGCACTAGGAAAGTGAAGCCAACTACTGACTAGTCCTTCATGTTTATTTGAAACACATGGACCGCTTTGGCTGAAAGTCCTGCACAAAAACATTTGACTGTCCCTGGAGAGGTTAAAAATATTCATTGTGTTTGGCCATCCTCTTGGGTCAGGCAAATGACAGGACGGCAAGCCGAGAATTTCAGGCATAACCACAAAAGCATAAACAAGTGTGAATGACAGACTGCCTGTTCTTTGACCAAACAAACAACACAAATACTCTCGGTCCGTTTGTTTTGTATTAGTAGCGCAACGCCAAACTCTTCAGGACAAACTGACATCAGCGGTGTATATAGTTTGCATTGAAAATATTAAATACCGGTAGTCGTGGAAGGCGAATGGCGGACTCGCCCCGGAGTACACGGAGACACTGTTATGCACTTTGAGTCACTGGCTTTGCATAAGATTTGGATGTTAGTGGTTAGGTAATAAGGGAAAAAAATTAGGGAAAATCCAATGATTATTACCTGGGGAGTTATGTCAGGTGATCAAGTGTTGCTCTACTCGAACCCTAGCTTTATATTGCTTACTGACTTGCCAAATAAAACAAAGTGTTTTTTTAACCCTCCCCTCCTTTTTTTAAATTAATTTTTTGATGATTCAAATTTTGAAGCAGATAGCAGGATATGATTTAGCAATATTGCTGAAATTGTAAGGATTCTGGACCTTTTTCAGAATGCAACTGAAAATTGCAAAACTCAACAAATTTTGAGAGAAACTATGTGAGGAGTTTCTATCTATACCATAGGTATATATTATTAAAAGATAGAGAATGGACAGCCATTCTTGATTAAACAAGCTCACTAGAGGACGCTTTTTTAAATAATACCGCCCAAGCACATTATACCTAAAATTTGAACAGAATGGAAAAAATGCACTTTCACAAGATTTCGCGGGTACCCTCGTATGAAATGATTCTTTAGGGGGACATCCAAGGAACATCCGTTTGGATTGGTTTGTTCAGAAAGTTAACATCGCAAAGATCAGACACAATTTTTTTTTGCAGATTTCAATATGGCTTCCAAAATAGCGGGGGCTAATTGTGTGATCGTAGTTGCTATGCAACGAGGTGAAATAGTAACCACAGTAGTGCACAGTTCTAAAAGTGGAACTTTGGACCTCGGTAGGTGTGAAACAGCGTCCGCCCCACTCACTCTTCGATATGGTAATCAGTGAAAATAAGCATGTTCGTGCCCATTCTAAAGAATTAAACGGGAACAGTGGGGACCAATTTTGACAACTGATTATAATAGGTTAGGGACATGCAAGAGCTATTTACATCTGCAAAAATTCAGAAAAAATCCATTGTGGGAATCTTGCATATAGTCTTCAAAGGTCATTTTTATATTGTTATAGTGCCCTCTATATGCCACATCGCCATAGAGAGACATGTTAAAGTAGGTTTTTAAAGGAAAACTCATAATGCCACAATGAAATTTTGAAAATTACCACAGGAGGAACTTAGGATAAAATAATCTATATTAGTTGTCAAAAAAGTAGGCGCTGTTGATATTTTTTGTTTATCTGGTTTTGTCAACTAATAGACTTTCAAACAGCTGTGAGATATCATAAAAAAAGGGTTGTTTCTAAAATTGTATTTGATTCTGACAGTGCATTTTGATGTTATGTGTGAATGTTAGTATCACGCTGCCCATAGGCCACTATGTTGTAATCACAAAATTGTGAATTTCTTCCAGAGCAGATCGAATTACGCACACATACCATACTTGGGCCAATGGTTCAGATGGTATAAAAATCTTAATTTTGTTTGGCCAAGTCGGGGGACGAGGCTATGGATCACAAAATGCCCCTTTAACTAAACAGTTGTTAAATGCTTTTTTTGGAATACAGGCCTTTAAGTTTTACATGAGCATAGAGGTATTTTAAATGTCAATGCCCCTTTGTCTATATACATCATTTCCTTTTATCTGAAGGTTATAATTGCTTAGAACAGCAAAGTCAAATGCATTCTCATTGATGCTTATGTTACCACAAGTTGAATGGCCACTGGGAAATCTACTTGGCATTAAAGGTGCTTGTTCCGATCATCTTTAGGACCCCCCAGATTTACCCGGAAGTAGTATCGATTTTGATATCAAATGAAAGGCCGTATTTTTCTCATTGTCATCCTGAAATTTCAGCCCTCAAATCCATTTCATTCTCAAGATATAAACGAAAAACCACCGTTTTAGTGGTTAACCATCAATATTAGCACAGTATTGAATAGGACTTTGCAATATGCATTATTGCGTCTACCGTCAAAACCGCAAGCTTGTTTCCCACGGTACTTGATAGGGCATACGTGCAAATGCCAGGCTCTCATATCATGTAGAGAACACAATAGACATAAATCGGAACAAGCACCTTTAACTGTAAAGATGGAAATACTACCTTATTTGATTAAAACCGACACCCCTCTAAAACAATAAAAAAAAAATGTGAAATCATAATAATAATAACAGAATTTATATGTGAGTTAAACTCCATAGCTATCCAATTGGAAACATGATTTTCCAGTTGCTTTTTACTTTCTATCCATCTCCTTCCTGGTGGACTTAACACAATTGACCAAAAAGGAAGGTTTCACCATATGGGTCTCATTTTCATCCTTCTGGTATGATTCTTTCTTTTAAAGGTGCTTGTTCTGTTTTATGTCTATTGTGTTCTCTACTTGATATGAGAGCCTGGCACTTGCACATACGCCCCATCAAATACTGTGGGAAACTAACTTGTGGTTTTGATGGTAGATGCAATAATGCATACTGCAAAGCCCTATTCAATATTGTCCTAAAATTGATGCATGGTTAACCATTAATTCAGCGTTTTTTGTTTACATCTTGGGAATGAAATGGATTTGGGGGCTCAAATTTCAGGACGACAATGAGAAAAATACAGCCTTTCTTCTGATATCAAAATTGACTTCCGGATAAATCAAGGGGGGTCCCAAAGACAATTGGAACATGCACCTTTAATGTCAAATTTGGTACAAAGATGGGTCGCATCAATTTTTTTCCAAAAATTTGTCACAAAATTTTGAAAATTTCCTTTCTTTTGATATTTATATGTGAGTTAAACTCCATAGCTATCCAATTGGAAACATGATTTTCCAGTTGCTTTTTACCTTCTATCCATCTCCTTCCTGTAGGGTCTTAACACAATTGACCAAAAAGGAAGGTTCCACCATATGAGTCTCATTTTAATCCTTCTGGTATGATTCTTTCTTTTGATGTCAAATTTGATCCAAATGTGAAACAAAACACTGTCCTGTGGACAATTTAGCTTCTATACTATCCAGTGTCGTACTGACCGGGGGGCGGGGGCAAGTTGCGCCCTCTGGATCGAAAAAGCGGGATGATATGGACCAAAATGTGCATTTTCATCCCTCTTTTTGGGGGAATTTCGACCAAGTTCAGCCTCAGTTTGGGGTAAATTCTGCGATTTTCACGCACTACGCGCGCATTTCGTCAAGTTCAGAACTCATTGGAGCAAAGCACCGGGACGATTTATGAATTTTGCCCCCTCTGACAGGACGACTTGGACATTTTGCCCCCTCTGAGATGACTGCATCAATACGCCACTGATACTATCCAAAAATTATGACCAATTTAACTCAAAATTTGTAACTCAAAAAAAGTTTTTGGTAATATGTCTGCAAACAAGGGCGAAAACAACCTATGAAAAATCAGCAAGAGTTCCATATGTACCCCTCTTCGAAGTTCTGCATGTAACAAATTCTTTTTATTTTTGGCTTTAGGGTTAGGGTATTTGTTAGTGTAAGGCCATAAATGAAAATAATTTGTTTCCTTTACCATTTTAAAGGGGGGGGGGTACATATGGAACTCTTTCCAAAAAATCAGACCATGATTGAGTCACTCACCTTTAAGTGTCACCATGCACCATTGCATTGACTTACAGTGCATTAAATAACCTTCTTTACAGCCATGGCAGGTAATTCTCTAGATGTTTTTATACACACTGTACTATGCAGTGGTCATGTTGTTATGCAATACGGCAGTTCAAAGCATTGACGGCATATGACATGTGTACAGAAATACAGAGCCAACATGATGTTGTTGTTATATGTATGAGGATATTCAGTTACAACTGCATTAATTACATTGCATAATCAAACTAATTAAAATGCATCCAATTAATAAAAATCTGTGAACAGCCTTTCAAGTGCTTCTATTCCGAGACTGCAAAGTTCTTGAAACCCGGGGGGGGGGGGGCATTCATGTGTAAATGTTGGAGGCACGCGCGTGAATTGACTTTCAAAAATGACCCTAAGCTATATTCCAAAACTTCTTCAAACTGAGCCTAAACAAGGATTTTATCCAAGCAAAGATACCCTAAGCGAGGACTCAGATGAAATATATACCCAAAACAACGATTGATAATGCTCAACACCATAAGTGAGGACTTGATATGAAATATATCCCTAAACAAGGATTGACATTGCAACTGGACCAGGGTAATCTTTACTTTGACCATTGTGGACCGAAACAGCTGATTTGGGTTTCAGGCAATGCTCAACAACCAGTGACAGCCCTACACAGAAAACACCGAGAGCCAAAAACACCGGGAACCATTCAAAAAACAGCTGTCAACCATCCAGTGTTCACTTTTCTTTTAAAAATGATAATTTTGACCATTTTAAACCAAAAAGCTAAATTGAGGTCCAGGCAATGCTCATCAATCATATTGATACACAAGAGCCGAAAACACCGGGCAGTCGGGCACCATCCAGAAATCGTCTGGGAACCATCCAAGGTACTCCACTTTTGATTTAACATTATTATTGACCATTTTGGACCAAAATAGCCAAATCGGGTTTCAGGCAATGCTTAAAGAGACACTGGCACATTTGAAAAATAGTGCGCCCTCAAGATTTTTCAAAATCGATATTTTTGCATGGTTGTAAGGCTTGTATATACAAAAGCCCTCACCCGAAATGATTAAGACCAAATCAGCTTCCTTATGGGTAAACAGAGCGATTTTATAATTTAACGTCGCCGGCGACGTTAAATTCAGCAGACAACGAAAATGGCGTATACATGTTTCCCACGCTATGCACACTGTTTGATCGGTCTGTAACCTTTGTGGTTTTAATATCAGTGAGTACGAGTCAAAAATATTCATGTAATATACACATTTGTTGATTAAAGTTATGGAAAACTTAAAAGTTGGCCTACAAATTACCTGGATATCTTTGTCCTCATATCAATGTCACTATCTGTTTTGGGGTATGTTATTTTTATGTGTAAAATATATCTCTGTTCTTCCAATGGCCTAGACTATCATTTGAGAGCAAATTGAAGAAATTTCATATTTTGTGAAAATGTGCCAGTGCCGCTTTAATAACCACTGAAATAGAAAGGAACCGAAAACACCGGAAACCACTCAAAAACAATCTGGGAACCATCCAAAGTGTCTACTTTTGTTTAAAAATCTTTATTTTGATCATTTGGAATTAAAATAGCTGATTTTTGGTCCAGGCCCAATATTCATCAACTATTGAAACCCAAAGAAGCCGATACACAGATGTGTAGAGATCAGTGACCAGGAACCATCCAAAAAACCATCCAAAGATAGCAACTTTTGTTTACAAATTATTATTGCCATTTATATTTTGACCAAAATAAGCCCAATTATGAAGCATTGCTTTATTTAAGTAGGATATTTTAATGGGTTTATAATGAGCATCATTTTCTAATGATTATCATTGTTTATTTACATTTATGTTTTTATCAATATTTTCTATATTTATATGACCAGCTGAATTAAAGAGACATGAGGAGATTTCCAGAAAGAAGGCCCCCAATTTTTTTCGAACCGGGTGTTTTGCATATTGGAATGCTTACAAGTATTAGATAAACCTGAAGTGAATAAGCCGGTTACGCCGTCTTTATGTAATAATATGATGATTGAGTACTTTCTGTTGTGCACGACAGAAAGTCAAAGCAACGGTGTTCTCTGGGGACAATTACGACAGTCAGGCAAGTTCAAAACAAGGTTTGCTGTTTTTTGTACCGTACTTGTTTGTCAATAACCTTAGGAAAGTTCTGGTAGGTGAGTCTACAATCATACTGTGCAATTGAGAGAACATGTATCCTTAAAAAAAATCTCCTCCTGTCACTTTAATTAGTAACAGAATCCAAAATCGGGAAAGGAACCAATTAAAAGCGAGCTCACTAAACCCTCGCCCAAGTTGTGACACAAGCCTTTCTTTCGCCCGGGGCCGGGTTACGCAAATGGAAAAGTGACGATGGCCTGGGTATATCCGGGATATATAGGCGGATAAAGATGGCTTATGACTGAAGCTTGTAATTCAAAATCGAGCTTTTAATTACCAATTTGCTGTATTCTTGCGTAGTACAAAAAGTGAAAAATACTAAGTTAATGCCTTTAAAAATTATGAGCACTATCTTGCGACAATTTAATGCTCGATGTAGTTATCGACAGACGCACTAACTCATTCTGTTAAATGGTACTCTCGGTATAAAAATAGAAAAGACAGAAGGCTGAGAGCGTCGGCTCCGAAACCCGTGTAAAAATTGCTACAAAAACGGCCGACAAAAAATGGTTTGTAAATGGTAAAAATCGCTGTATACAAGTTTAGGCCATAAGTAATGAATATATCACCGATAGTTGGATCATTTTAACAAGTACCCAAGAAGATATTCCTATAAAAAAAACACCCTTTCTGTGCTTAATCAGCTATTTTGAGACCCTAAACGCGATCCGCGGTTTGCATTTCAAAGACACTAACTCGCGTTTTCTTTCATGCGGGTGCTTACAAGTATTATTTGCGAGTGGCCCCCCCGGGTCTTGAAACTGTACTAAGGACATTACGTGCTTGAGTCGCACAAGGGGGAAAACTGATTGCAACAAAGAATGCAAACATGAGCTTCTTAGTCCCATACAAACAAGGCCAGTCTGTAGATACCGACATTAAAGGCAACCATACGTCAAACGTCTTGTTATTTCACCAGACAATGGGCCCTGCAGTGTGCAAATTACAAGCAGTGAGTGACAATAGCCCACCGTGCTGATGGGGGATGGTACGATGCTGATTACACCATAATCGTCAGATATAGTCTATCAGATATATTTGATAGTCGCTATTCAGATCTGTTTTGTTAGTCCTACACTTTCAAAAAGCTATGTTTGTTAATGGCTACATGCGGTGGAATGACCCACAGTCAAAGTATACGTGTTTAAGTAGTAAAATAAAAAAAAAAAAAAAAAAAAAAAACAAAAACAAAAAAAAAAAAACAAAAAAAATGTCCAACTTAGATGTCTTGAGCAGGTTGCATAAGTTTCATGTAAGTTTGCCATGCAAAGATTATAAAACAAATTAAAACACAAGCATGAATCTTCTCTAAGCTTTAACAATGTCCAATACCAAATATTTTATTGTCTTTAGGTTAGGTATTTTTTGCAGGTATGAAGGTATATAATTTTTCTTTGAAATCTGCAAATTTTCTGTCACTTCAGGAAAAGCTGGACCTGTCATCAGATTTACTAAAAAATGAAAGTTGTGTGTTTGTACTTTGATTTTAGAAAAAATAAAATTTAAAAATGGTCCATCTCATCTAGGTCCTTTGGTTTGGGGTCTCCTAAAGTTCATCCTTCCAAATGGCATTCAATTAGGAAACATACCAGTTCTAAATGTCACTCATGAAAACAAACCACTTCTTACTTATAATGGTGAATTTGGTGCGTATTGTTGTTTTTCCTCTGTGAGAGTTTTAAATGTGAAAGAAACATGCTCAAAGTTGTCAGGTTTTCCATAGACTATCAGTGAAAGTTCGTGGTGTTGGACCTTGAGTCATGTAATTTTTTTTCCTCGGTCAAGTTAGGACTATTGAATCACTATATTTTAAATCAGTATATAAGTAATGTATTCAAATGAGTTAAAATCTGCCTAGTGTTATGTCAGTAATAACAAACTAATTTAAAAATTTATTTGTATGAAAATTAACAAGGTTTCAATTCACAAGAATAAACTACCATGAATAATTTTTTGTGAGGAATTACAAAAATTACATTCACCAAGTGATAAACCGCATTAAAAAATGGGGGTAGGTGGCTTTTCTCTCCATTCCACAAACTGAGGTACTGTAAAATTTGGTTATTTTAACAGTACAAAGGCATGACCACTGGCTGCAGTTTGACCTGACCCATTACCCAGCACGGCAATAAACTCACGGGCATAAACGGAAGGAGCTGCTTACGTGGCCAAGAGTATTCCTTCCACGTCTCAATGCTACTTAGATATGCATCTTCCGCAAACCCAAATCTGGGATTCGACCCCTTATGCGAGTGTCGTATCTCGAGTCTCGCCGGTTAAGAGGAGAGTGGAGTTGAACAATTAGACTTGTACGGTCCCTATTTTCTTTTTTGAGATTGACAAAATGCTTGAAGCGTACAATGTTTTGTTTCAAAACAGTGCCGATAGATGATTGAGGTTAAACTTTGCTTTGGATAAGGATGTGTAATAGGTCGGTGTTACAGGGGTCACTTTGTCAGAGGGGGAAAATCTGGTTTGAGGAGATTTTCCCGGTTGGGAGGTGGTTAATGTGATTTCCTGGTTGGAGATGAAAACTTTATGAACAGGCCAAAAAGGGCTGATTAGCTGGATTTTCAAGCTTTTTTTCTTCACAGTTCAAAGCTCTCTCGGGGTGGGCAACCTGCCCCCCCGCCTGTTACGCTATACTGGAGGTATGGAAGTTACTCCATATTGGAGGGTCTGCGCACGCCGCAAAAACCTCCAATAGCGGAGTTTCTGCGTATAATACGCAGAAACTCCCCAAAATCGGAGGGTCTGCGGACATTGCAAAAAACTCAAAATCGGAGGTTCTGCGTATATTTAAAATATTATTATTTAATCAAAACCACTCCAATATCGGAATTCAGCGTATTAATACGCACACACTCCAAATCGGAGGGTCTGCGTTCATCGCAAAAACTCCAAAATCGGAGTTCTGCGTTTCTTTATATATTATTATTATATTCAAAAACTCCAATATCGGAGTTTCAGCGTATAATACGACACACTCCAAAAATAGGAGGGTATGCGGACATCGCAAAACTCCAAAATCGGAGGGGCTGCAGTATCTTTAAATATTAGTATTTTATATTCAAACACTCCATTATCGGAGGGTCAGCGTAGAATACGCAAACACTCCAAAATCGGAGGGTCTGCGTAAATAGCAAAAACTCCAAAATCGGAGTTCTGCGTATCTTTAAATTATTGTTTATATTCAAACTCCAAAATCGGAGTTTCAGCGTTAATAAGCCACATCCAACAATCGGACCGGTATGCGGAAATCGCAAAACCTCAAAATCGGAGGTTCTGCTATCTTTGAATATTATTATTTATTTTTTTTTTTTTTTTTCTTATCCAAACACTCCAAATCGGAGTTTGAGCGTAAATACGCACACACTCCATAATTGGATGGTCTGCGGACATCGCAAAAACTCCAAAACAGAGTTCTGCGTATCTTTAAATATTATTATTTATATTCAAACACTCCCTATCGGATTTCAGCGTATATACGCCACACACACCAAAATTGGAGGGTCTGCGGACATCGCAAAACTCCAAAATCGGAGGTTCTGCGTATCTATATAATAGGCTATTTATATGCAAACACTCCAATATCGGAGTTTCAGCATACAATACGCAGCAATCCAAACGGAGGGTCTGGGGACATCGCAAAAACTCCAAAATGGATGTTCTGCGTATTCTGTGAATGATATTATTATATATTCAACAACTCCAGTTTGGAGGGTATTCTGTGCATGTATGTTCATTTTATTTAATTGACCACGAAAATGAAAAAGAAAGCCTGCCATTTTGAAGAAACAAAAATCAATCTTTGATGTATGGGTGTGTGTAAATTGGTTCATCCAGGTGGATCATTGTATTCGTGTATTTTGCTTTCAGTTGCTAGATGGACAACTTAAAGAGGCGTCGGTTGTTCAACAGCAATATTATCTGCATTTAATTGGTGCGTTGAATCAATGTTTCTTCAAAGTGATGGAGTTTATTATCTACTAATTAATCATAAGTAGGAATCAGCTCATTTCTATAAAGTATCCTTGAATTCGTTTGACGGTCCACGTTTGATGTCAGCAGTGTCTTGATGGAGGTAGCTCAATATCTTAAACGACCAATATTTCCCATCAAGTACCTATTCATTGCTGATCTTACATTGTTCGGACACGGTTGAGAGATGGTTCAAGTGGCGTGGTCCTCAACAGGTGGGTCCCTTCTATGATGTCAGCGTAATCTTGGATGGGACAGAGTTTAATTGCCCACTAATTCAACATACAAGGGATTGAATTAACTCACGATATTTATCCATGTTGTCATAGGCGGACTGACCATAGACCTGCTGTGGAATTTCCACATGGGCCGCTGGGAGCTTGGATTTGGGCCACTTTGGGCCGGTCAAGTAAAACGGGAAGGAAAGAAAACGAAAAAAGGGATACCAAGATGAATAGGAAAAAAGACATGAATAGATTTTCTATGTAAAGTTTTTTATGAAGTAAAGTAAGTCTATGAAGCAATTTAAAAGCGGCATTTCAGAGGGCCGTGGTAAAACTAAGTGTGGGTCGGCAGCAACTCTTGGAGCAAACGACGCTGAAACCTTCAATAGGGTATAAATAGAGGCTCAAGCCTTCACGATTTTGCTGAATTTCATCTATATCTAAGAAAGTTACGAATTGGACAGCCTAGGAAGACCATAGGGTAGAAGTTGGAGCGTGTCTACTCTTTACTCTATCTAGCAAGTTTGCATTTAAAAACTCTTTGAATCCCCTATATCAATATTTTCATAGGAGAAAGTTTGATTCCCTTAATAGGAAAAAGAAACTGTGACATTGTTTACCCATATATAATAATATAAGGGGATAGGGGCTGAGACTCTAGCTAGGGCCATACATTGTGTTGACACCACTTGGATTGAAACTATTAGATATACTTACGAAGCTCTGTGACAGAAAGATAGCCCAAAACAAGGGGGTTCTGAAGAAAATCCATCGGGAAAAGTCTTTAAAAAACGTCAACAAATATTAGTCATCATTGCAAGTCTTGTGGCCCTGGAACCTAAACAATCCCAATGTGATGGTAACAACATCTCTCCATCATATCTTGTGCCTCTTTAATTAGATGATATTGGTCTCCTGAATTGAAATTGTCTTGGAACTGGACAAAAAGGTTTGTAATTTTTTAATTTCCTTAACTCTGAAGTCTGACCGTCAGTGCCACCACTTAGGGCCGCCGAGATTTGGCCCGGGCCGTTCGACAAAAATGTGGGCCTGCTTTTTGAAAAATGGCGGCGAAGATCGAGAAACAACCCCGGGGGGCACTGAATTGGATCTGGGTGTAAGGCTCGCGCTCCAAACCCAGGGGCATTCAGGACAGAGAACAAAAAATGGGGTCTTTGGGTGAGAGACAGCCAAATTGCCCCAAATAGGGGTTTTTTCTCGTGAGAAATTGCAAAATTTTTCCCCTAAATGGGGTCTTTGGGCGAGATTTTTTTAAAACTTTCTACAAAAATAGTGGTCTTTGGTGTAACAAATTTCAACCCCCCATATAGGGGTCTTTGGGTGACAGTGGTAAAATTTTCAGAAAATATGGTGTTAGGGGTGAGATTTTGCAAAAAAAGTGGGTCTTGGGGTGACAACGGTGCGGAAAAAGGGGGTATTAACAGCCTTAAATACGGATTCACTTCCAAGAGGGGAGAGCCCCCCCCTCCCGGGAAACCAAAACATGGATATTTTTATACCTCAAAGTAGCCTGTACAAGACAACTATGATGAAATTATCTAATTCACATCATGCGACCCATTGTGATACACAATTTCTTATAACATCTAAACGGCTAGAGGGATTTGACTCCAAATTGAGAATAAAGGAGCAGTGTCCGCTTACTCGGTTCCGCCTTCGTTAGCAGTTCGTTAGCAATTATGGAGTACGACATTGTCAGCCTACTTAGACCCTGCGTCTACCTGAATATGTGTTGTACCTTCCAGACGCTTCGGTGTAACACTCCCCATCCACCACTCTCCTCTTTCACCACCTCTTCTTTCACACCTCCCTAAGCCCAACTATATCGTTCGTCTTCTCGTTCCTTGCATACCCCCAAATCCTTCCTTTCCAACGATTTTTACCCAATTTTTTATTTACCAATACCAAATTTATTAATGTGATTGTGATATTGACATTTTTACGACCCTTTCCATGCAAATTGGAAACAACTACCCATTGGAGTAGGTAAGGTACAGGGTGATTCCCAAAGTAATGGATAGGAGGTGGCAACCTCCCCCGTCGGGAGAGAAGTGCCAAAAGGCCTCGTACGACACCAGGAATATCACAGACACTTGATTTTGATACCAATAGATCAGCTATGACTCTCTTTCTTTCCATTGATACAAAATGAGTACAACATGCCTAGCATTACGTCAGAGTGACGTTATAAAGTTGGCATGTCAGCACAAACTGTCAATTTTCAAAGACAACAGTTTAGATTAGGGGAAAATCAAATTTTATCCAAAAACAGTTAGCAATTACCCGATTTTCACGCATGTGTTTGCTGTATACTGTATGGAAAAAATTTACAGTTTTCTATACTAAGAAGCGTTATAGTGCTATTAATTTTTTTGAGGTCAGAAAAATTGATAAACATCATTTTCAACCCCCCCCCCCCCCAGTGTTTTTTTACTTCCTCAACATATAGAGATAATGGTGACTGTCGTATAATGGGAATGTTGGTACTTGATTTGATACCATTGGAAAGAAGAAACTCTACACTATCCGTTGGTAACAAATTTTATAGGAGTTTTGTAAGAAAAATCACAGGGGGTGGCAACCACCCTCATTTCGCGAGTTTTGTTCCAAGAATGGTCAGGTAGAAGATGAGTAAAACGGGAGGGGACCTAATGAAATGGGTATACGCTATAAGGCTCACGGTTCCAAACCCAGGGGGCAATCAGGACGAGGATGTGCAACAAAAAATAGGAATCTTTAGGTGAGAGACAATAACAAGATTTACTCGGGTGATAACTTATAAAGTTTCCCTGAAATGGATCGTTGGTAAAAGTTGACAAAATCTTTAAAAAAAAGAGGTATTTGTGTGAATATTTCACTTCTTTTAACCAAAAAATGGGAGTCTTTTGGGAAAAGTGGTAAAATTTACAAAAATGGGGTCTTGGGTGACAACGATACTGAAAATGATGGGGTCTTAACAAAGAACATCTAGATTTCTGTTGTCTTAACAACGTACTTAAATATATAAGAAGTACCACCGCGATGTGTACCTCAAGTGGCAGTGCGCTCCCCTGGGTAAGCTTGTGAATGTTCGATTAATAAGGTTGATTGTAGTTTGTTTGTTTTCTTATGATTTTCATTATGCTCGTGGGCCGGTCAGTCAATTTTTCCACGGCCGGATTGGCTACTCAGTCCGCCTCTGATTGTTGTGGGGTTGTCCTGTGTGTTTTTGGAAAAGCTCCACAAATATGATATGCAGGAAATAGCGTGCCTCGCTCATCCATTAGTTGTTCGTTGGTTCAGGCAAGAAAGTAGGCGGTCTAGGAAAGTGTTTAGTCGTGTTCACAGAACTTAGAAGATATTATCTAAATTGGTACTGCGCGATAGATTAACGTTATCAGTGCGTCGTAGCGATTATATTAGCGAATGCAATGCGATTGCCAAATGAAACTAATCCAATATCTCCAGAAAAACGAAGGGTTCTATGGAGCGTTTTGCAAATCAGGGTCCGTTACTATGTGTGTTTTGAATAGTATCGTAATTGGGTCTAAACATATAGAACCTAGCGAGAAAATTGAACGTTTTGTCGGGTACTCGGGGTGTTGCTCGCAAAAACACGCCAAACACGCAATCGCTATGGGCGGCATCCCTTTTTCCCACAATGCCTTTCGGTAGTATTGCGGTACAATGGTGATTGAGATTGTGGCACTATCGGTGACATCAGTAATAGAAGATGTGGCATAGATGATGGAGAGGGCACTGTTCTACAAAAACTCTATTATTTTGCATCGTATTTAGTTGAACAATCGATTCTTTGTGCCGTAAAAAAACATAATGTTGTAACACTTGTATTTGTATTTTCCAATTGGTCTGGTTGCAAAGTTATGATAAAAAGGGAAAAGGGCAGCCGTGCCTACCAAAGAAAAATCATACTGTACCACATAAAAATGTGCCGAAATAGACGTTGTTGAGTCATCACCACCAAAACAGAGAAAATTTTAACTTTGTTATTCCAAAATGTGAATAAAAGAAAACTATATAGTGTCTTAGTTTCCTTGGCATCATCGGCTTCCCAAAGCATCCATATCATGTCACCATGTCATGTTCCAATGTAAAAAAAACACAATTCGGAATAGCGACCTCTTTTGAAATTCGGAAATGAACGTAAAACCGTATTTGGTTCTTAAACGAACCTTTTTCAATACTCGGAGAATAATGAACTTTTTCCGATTCGGATTGCAAACCCTTTTAGGGTTTGGAATGCGAACCCTTTTTAAGATTCGAATAACGAACCCCTTTTAAGATTCGGAATATCGAACACTTCGGAATAAAGAACCTTCGAAAAATAACGAACCTTTGGATCTCGAGATGGCCCCGATAATTTAACGGGGACAGGGCAACATAATATAAAAAAAGGTTGAATAGGCATTTAGCGTACTGTAAGGCTATCATCCACTGAAGATCGTATAACACATACACCTAAATCGTAAAGCCTGATTATCGGATGATATATTAATCCTAGCACCAATGTAATTTATATAGATAATCCTGTTTTATATACTAAGAAGCGTTATAGTGCTAAATTTTTTAGTCAGAAAAATTGATAAACATCATTTTCAACCCCCCCCCCCCCCGTGTTTTTATACTTTCCTCAACTTATGAGTAATGGTGGAGTCATACTGGCGAAGTTGGTACTTGATTTGATACCATTGGAAAGAAGGTAAAACCACACTATCCTGTGGTAACAAATTTATAGGAAACGGGTGTTCAGGAAGGAAAATCACAGGGGGTGGCAACCACCCCTCATTTCGCGAGTTTTGTTACAAGAATGGCTCAGGTAGAACGAGAGTTAAAACCGGGAGGGGACCATAATGAAATGGATACGGATGTAATGCTGGCGCTTCCAAACCCAGGGGCAATCAGTGACAGAGGATGTGCAAAAAATAGGAATCTTTAGGTGAGAGACAATAAACAAGATTACTCGGGTGATAACTTGCTAAAGTTTTCCCTGAAATAGGATCGTTGGGTAAAAGTTTTGAACAAAATCTTTAAAAAAGAGGTCTTTGTGTGAATATTTTCAATTCTTTTAACCAAAAAATGGAGTCTTTTGGTAAAAGTGGTAAAATTTTAAAACATGTGGTGGTCTTGGGTGACAACGATACTGAAAATGATGGGGTCTTAACAAAGAACATCTAGATGTTCTTTGGTCTTAACAACGTTACTTAATATATACGAGTAACGCGATGTACCTCCAAGATGGCAGTGCCTCCTTGGGTAAGCTTGTTAATGTTCGATTAATAATGGTTATGGTAGTTGTTTTGTTTTTGCTTGCTTTCAT
Source organism: Ophioderma brevispina (assembly GCA_023653785.1). Lineage (NCBI taxonomy): Eukaryota > Metazoa > Echinodermata > Ophiuroidea > Amphilepidida > Ophiodermatidae > Ophioderma > Ophioderma brevispina. The sequence continues at coordinate 32,914 of JAMKCH010001833.1, forward strand.
AGCTCATGGGCCGGTCAAGTCAATTTTTCCACGGCCGGATTGGCTACTCAGTCCGCCTCTGATTGTTGTGGCGTTTTGTCCTGTGTGTTTTCGGAAAGCTCCTACAAATATGATATAGCCAGGAATAGCGTGCCTCGCTCATCCATTAGTTGTTTCGTTCGTTCAGAAAAGTTACGGCGGTCTGGAAAGTGTCAGTCTGTGTCACAGACTTCGAAAGATATTATCTAAATTGGTACTGCGCGATAGATTAACGTTATCAGTCCGTCATAGCGTTTATTAGCGATGCAGCGATTGACAAATGACAACTAACTCACTCTCTCCGGAAAACGAAGGGGTTCTATGGAGATTTTTGCATCAGGGTCCGTACTATGTGTTGTTTTGAATAGTATCGTAATTGGGTCTAAACATATAGAACCTAGCGAGAAAATTGAACGTTTTTGTCGGGTACTTACTTCGGTGCTCGCAAACACTGCCAACACGCAAGCGTACGGGCGGCATCCCTTTTTCCCACAAGGCCTTTCGGTATTATTGCGGTATCAATGGTGATGGATTGTGGCAATATCAGTTGACATCAGTATAGAAGATGTTGCATTAGATGATGAGAGAGGGCAATGTTCTAACAAAAAACTCTATTATTTTGCATCGTATTTAGTTGAACAATCAGATTCTTTGTGCCGTAAAAAACATAATGTTTTAACACTTTATTTGTATTTCCAACTTGTCTGGTTGCAAAGTTATGATAAAAATGGAAAATGGCAGCCGTGCCTACCAAGAAAATCATATGTACCACATAAAAGTGCCGAATTCGATTGGTGTCAACACCACCAAAACAGAGAAAATTTACTTGTTATTCCAAAATGTGAATAAAAGAATACTATCATAGTGTGTGCTTTATTTTCTTTGCATCACCGGCTTCAAAGCATCCATATAATTCACCATGTTCATGTTCCAATGTAAAAAAACACAATTCGGAATAGCGACCTCTTTTGAAATTCGGAATAACGAAAACGGTATTTGGTTTCTACTACCGAACCTGTTTCAATATTCGGAATAATGAATTCTTTCTCTTTCCGATTCGGAATTGCAAACCCTTTTTAGGGTTTGGAATAGCGAACCCTTTTTAAGATTCGAATAACGAACCCTTTTTAAGATTCGGAACTATCGAACCTTTCGGAATAACGCACCTTCGAAATAACGAACCTTTGGAATATCGAGATTGCCCCGTAAACGGGGACAGGGCTAACATAATTATAAAAAAGGTTGAATAGGCATTTAGCGTACTGTAAGGCTATCATCACACTGAGAGATCGTATAACACATACACCTAAATCGTAAGCCTGAATTGTATCGGATGATATATTAATCCTAGCACCCAATGTAATTTTATTATATATTGTCTTGTATCATGACTTATCTCAAATTGGAGTTTTTGCGATGTCCGCAGACCCTCCGATTTTGGAGCATGTGCATTTGTTGTTGCTTTCATTGTTGTGTTATTAATGTTATTATAATAATATTATTTAAAGATACGCAGAACCTCCGATTCTGGAGATTTTGCGATGTCCGCAGACCCTCCGATTTTGGAGTGTGTGCGTATTATACGCAGAACCTCCAATATTGGAGGTTTTGCGGCGGGCGCAGACCCTCCAATATTGATAGTAACTTACATACATGTATACTGTAAGAGGTAGTTGCCACAAATAACTACATTCAAAAGCTCTCTATATTGCACACATTTCAGCTGTTTCATATGGCCTTAAACCCACTACTGTCCTAATACTATAATCTTCCTGAGAAGTATGCACAGACTCTATATGCAGTACCCTAGTTGACTTACAAGCCAGTATATACCCTTCCATCTTCTCATTAATTAATGTCAGGGTTAAAAAAGATGAGCATTATATCATTGTCTAGAGAAATGTACATGAGTAGGTCATAAAGACATTTACGTTACCTTTCTAGTTATATTACTCAAAATATTATGCCAATTCTTATTTCTTTTCTGTAACTTGTCAACTATTCCCAGCAAACAAATATTCACATGGAAACAAAATATCTTCTGCGCTATTGTGATCTGGCCTTGTTTCCTGCAGATGCTAGGCCTACTCGATGACTCTATATGATCATATTCAAAAGCCAATTTCAAAGACTTGATAGTATCACTCCCTTGAATATTTGTCCTAGACGTTTATGTACATATTTAATGCCCTTGATACGCTGCATGGGACGCCATTTCTTATATTGGAAGGAAGCTTCCCAATAATATTTTGTTTTAACATTCATCACCTTTTTTTTTGCTGAGTAAACCCTTCTGAGAGTTACATATTTATAAAGATGATTGACACTGGAGGAACTCATCCTACTAATATATATTTAAAAACAGTTCTAAATAAATTATTGAGAGTAAATGTCTAGCTGGTTGCCAAGTGCCTGGGAGATAGCAAAATGTTCTATTTTGGTGCATTTGTATAAAGGCTGACTCGATATTTCATTTCAAACATAATTTTGCCGCGAATATTAAAAAATCGTCCTCGAAGAACTAAAGATAGTCACCTAAAAGTTAGAGACAAATCCAATTTTTTGTTTTCATGTAGGACACCTTTTGTACAGTAAAAACAGTGCCATAGGATACCATGTATAACACAAATTCAGGATCCGGAATCTTATTCATAACAAAATTGGTGATTTTCTATATGATGAAGGACATCAATTTGAGCTTAGTTTTTTTTTTTTTTAATTTTATTATTATATTGACAAACATTATGTATATGCAAAAAACAAAAAAAAACACATTTGTTTAAATTAGTGCGCCCTTTCGGGAACTCTCTGAGTCATTCTTTAACCCCATGAGCGCTACATGCCAATGGTCAGAAAGAACACTATAGCATCAACCAATCAGAGCAAAGATGAATATGGTAGGGCTGAAAAGATTTGAGCTGCAATATTTCAGACTATTATTGTAATAGACATTGTGCGATCCCATAATGCAACTCGTTTTGTGCCCATTTTTCATCCAGGAACTTGTACCAGCCTCAGTCAGCTAAAAACATATGTTAAGAGCATATCTATACTACAAAAACTTCTGTGACATGTTGCACTATGTTGTGTAATCGTCCGGCAGGACAAGTAGGGCACGGTTACGACCGAAATACCACCTTTTGTCGTAAATTCAACATCAGTGCCTTGGTTGTATTTTGTTCCGTTAATATTCTGCGCCATTTCTGCAAGATTACTTCACGTGAAAAGGTATTTTGTATTGTAGTTTTAGGTACTGTCCAGCGATGCGAAAGAACAACATAATTTTTTGTAAACATAACTCTGGTACAAGTTCCCGGATGGTAAAGGGCATAAAACGAGATGCATTATGGGGATCACGAAAATCGTCTATCGGATACTCAAATGATATCATTATCCAATTAATTAACCAATCAAAACACAAAGGCAGTATTAACGGTATATCATATTACGCCCTCTATCAGACTTCTATCTCATTGCCGGGATTTGAGATTTTCAAAATGGTAATTTATGGAATTCTTACGTGCATTTTCTACAGCAGCATTGGTCCCATCCCAGTGACATACCAAAATCACCTTTTAAACTTTCATTCAATAATTCTTAGTAACATCATGATAATTTTGAAATAAATTATTGACTTCAAAATCCGTCAGGTTGTGGATCAACACCGCTTGCAAAACAGTGTAATTTCAAATAACGGTAATTTAATTATTTATAATCCTTGAATTCACTGTGGCTGTTAGGATGGCATATCCTTACCCCCCCCCCCCCCCCCCCCCCGCCCCCCCCGCTCATTGCTTCCAGGATTTGATATAAAAGCTTCCATGTTTACCTCTTTATTTAACTCTGAAACAAGTAAGCTGAAAATTATTTCTTTAGGTTCAATAAAATAATTGTTTCAATGGGGCTATGGATCATGATGTTCTTTTTTACCTGGCAGCATCCCGGGAGCAAGGGGTTCAAGGTGGACTCTGATCGCCAACCTTGCATGTTTAAAACAAATCTGCCTCACGGGGGGCGTCGACAGATAGATAACACCAATGAACGTTACCATATAACTGTTGAGTAAATTGGGTCAAACTTCAGCTCCATCAAGCCAAGGCTTTACATAACCTTACATTCTTTACATTCACACTATCAAAATAGGAAATGAAAAATTTTCCCACAAAATCAGATTTCGTGAAAAGGAGAATTAGGTTGCCTCCAAGCTTTATGACAAGAGGTATGTTCCAAGATTTATATCGAAAGCATGGCAATTTCCAAAATAGGTTAAACATCAGGAATGCAAAATGTTGAGAAAGAAAACTCTCTTTTATTCATTCTGTTCTGCTTCTATTCAACTCTTCCATTACTGCTGTTATTCCACCACAATGGCCCATTTTATAAAAATATAAAAATAAAATTCTAATGCAAAAGCCCTCTGGGCATAGTGTGAGGAAATGTATCGAAAAGATGGACAAGGGAAATGTAGGTCAATGAGAAGATAGGAGACCAATCAACAAATTGAAAATTGACGACGTACTTGGTGCGTAATCAGTAAACTAGTAATTGCACTAGAACCTTTTTTCCCTGTTATTTCTTTCTTTTCTTCCTTTCTTGTTTATTCCTTTTAATGGTAGCATTACATGAATGACAATGGTCGAGTAGCGGCATATGTAATGGAATTACGAGAAATTAGATTCATCTTCGATGATGAGAAAGGTCTTGCGGAGCTACATTCATTGCAAGACGTCTGCCTGAAGGGAATTCTATTAAATAGAGCTAAATGACATGGTTGCCCTGGTTTTGTACCCTTTGTACTTTTCAACCTTATCATGGTAAAATGTGGCGAATGAGTGATATTTCACCAAGTTGGTTTATAAATGCACAACACAAAGCTGTTTAGAGCCCCATTTTCAGTATTGCTGTAACTAAAAGACTCCAATTATCTGAAAATTTTACCACTGTCAAAGACCTCTACTTTTGTTACAAATTTTGAAACAAATTCACACAAAGACCTCTAATTTAAAAAAAAATGTTGCAAAATTCACCCAAAGACCCCCATTTTTTCCAGTTAGTAAATGTCACCAAAATACCTCCTAGTCATAAGCAATTTGGTCTTTCTCTCAAAAATTTTTAAAGGTCATGACAAGGTCATCAGGGGTCATTCAAGCCAGGTGATTGTGAAACCCAGGTGATTGTGAAACTCGGGGACCGCCTAGTTTGTAATATTATTCTCTGTTACCCAATCCCTCTTGTTTCACAAGTTATCATATTTATCATGTTATGGCATTAATAAAACTCTTTACTGAGAAAAAAGATGACAATAAAGTGTATTTTTCACAGCTGTCGACAACTGCAGTCTTTTTGCCATTATAAAATTCATCAAAAGCAGTAAAAACACAGAAGCAATGCTAATTATCTTGTGCATCATGTGATGTTTTGGAAATTTAAATTTAGCCCACAGGTGTGCCGATAATCACAGGAAACACTACAAAAATAAAAACCAAGGGAAAAAAGTTAACGGACAGGATTTCATTGCTGCGTGTTAGGTTTTAATCAGGCATGATGGTGAGCTTATCTTAAAAAATACATCAGTCCTCGGAGTGCTTGTGTCGCCTGCCGTTGCGGTTTGTGAATGATAGCCCTCACAAGACCTTTGACCTTGATATGTGACCTTTGACTTCATAAACAAATGAGGGTTTGCATGTCAACTCCAAAAACCAAGTTTGGTTCCGATTGAACTTCAACTTTCAAAATGAGGTCAATTTTAAATTTTCAGCCCATCTTACAACTTGACATTATATGACCTTTGACCTTGGTATCAACAGTGGACAAAGTGATCCCTATGTGTCTTATCTTCCTGCCTTAAGGCAGGTGACACAAAAATCTGAACATGGTGACAAAACTTTTTTTAAAAATGGTGTGAAAATGCCCAAAATGACCCCAAATTGGGTTAAAATCAATAAAATTGTGTGAATTTGGACAACAACAAACAAATCTCAATTTTAATCTGAAAATTATCATTGCTTGTTTTTATATTTTTTTTTTATTCGACAGCGAATTTGAATAGCTGTTGTTCAACAGCTGTATCTTACACAAAGATTGGTAGATTTCATTCACAAGCTTTTACTCATTTGAGACTTTCATTGCTACAAAATCTCTCTCTTCCACAGGCACCACAAATCCCATTACTTTGGAAGACGCTCCACTGGCATTTAATTTCAGATGTCAAATCAGTTACTGCTACGACTTGTGTAAAAGACTCAATAGACCCGGCGTACATTACTCAATAATTTAGTGATACTCGGTAATTAGTTAATTTGACAGGGAATTTTTAATACTCACTTATCCATAATTTAACCATTTCAATTTTCAATACAATCTCCTTATTAATTGTAAGCCCCTGGAGTTCAGATACGGCCTCCCTACCACACTGCACTCCGGTTTGCAACCGAACGGTGCATGCCCCAAATTGTTTTATCGTATGTATCTCTACGTGGTACAAAAAAAAGAAGCAGACGACATGATCAGACATGCATGCATGGGACGACACCTGGTGAAGTATTGGCGAAAAACAAGGAGCGAGTGGTCTCATAAAACTTTCATGATTAGAAATCAATAACTGAATGTGATTAATTCAATATTTCACGGACCGGAGACTACTTGCAGAATATTCTTTCTTATTTGTATACAGACAGACGCACACTCGCGCAATCATCTGCACCGTGTACGGTAAACAATGCTATTGAAATGTGGCGTGTAAGCGCATGCTGATTTGGCCACTCTCGTCATTATAAAGCATGCCATCGGAACAAGTATGATCAATGCGTAACTACTAAATCTTGACAAGAAATGTCCACAACTACAAAAATAATCATAGAATTTTGGGGCAGAAGTTGAAAAAACATTATGAGGAGTTATTCACTTGAACCTATAGACCTGTCACTCTTTCAATACCCATGTCATGTTGAATCGGATAAACCTATGAAACAAAAACCGTCAGAGTTCCGTCATATTACAGTGGTTGACATTCAAGCGCGCAGAAAGTAGGGGATATTGTTTCATACCTCTGAAGCGTCCATGGCATTTTATAGAGATGGTTTAGGTTTGGACCTAGTGTATCGATGACATGTACAGTTTCAGAATAGACTGACTGATAGAGGCAGAGTATAAACTCATATTCCAAAAAAGAGTAATATCCAACAAATAAAATGAACCCTCTAAAAGGTACACGTTGAGATTTTCTGAGGATACAAATTTCTTTAACTTTGTAGTTTGATTGGTTGTAGACCTCCTACCAAAAATACTTTGAAGGTTTTGGTGACAAGCAATAGAAAAGATGATAAGTTTTGAACTTGCCTGTTGTCTAATCACCCTATAGAGACAGAGGGTGTTTTGAATCAATCCCACAATGCACCAGTTTGGGAAATTTCACCTCAATATAGGGTCATGTGATTCCATAAAAATCCTATTCTTAACACATAAAAATCCTGACTTTTATGCTCATTTTAGCCCACAAAGCGATAGTACTTAAGGAATTTTTAGCATGATTATGTGATTCTTAAACTTTTGGAACACTTTCTATCCCTAATACTGACATGTGTTTAGTACAGTACAGTATAGGAACATTGCTATGCATCATAGGATTGATTCGAAACACCCTCTGCTATAGAGAGAAGCATGTTTGGATTTTTTTTGTCATGCATGTCTCTTTATTGTGTGAAGATAGCTGTTTCTGTTCATTTAGGTTAGGTATAACTTAATACATGTGTAACCATTCTAAATATGCAAAATCAAATGTCAACAAAATTTGAAGGTTCCTTTTTCTGAAAAGTGTCTCTTTAATTGTTGTAACCAAGTTACTGACTTCAAGTCCTCTTGCTATGAAAATTTTTCACTGACGCACACTATGAAAATTTTTCACCGAAAATCACAATGAAAATTCAGAGAAATTGTTAATGAACAAAAGCAGCCCAACCAAAACCAAGAATTATGCATGGTGTGTAATTAAGATGTCTGCCACAATTTGGTTGGTGAACAGAGGGGGTATTGATTCAATCCCACAATGCACCAGTTTGGGAAATTTCACCTCAACAAGGTCATGTGATCCCACAAAAATTCTATTCTTAACACATTAAAACTGTGACTTTCACACTTATTTTAGCCCACAAGGTGCTAGTACTTAGGGGATTCTTAGCACGATCATGAAGTATCTTGTTATTCTTAAACTTCTTGAACACTTTTTATCCCTAAGTACTGACATGTGTTTAGTAGAGTATAGGCACATTGCAATGCATTCTAGGATTGATTTAAAACACCCTCTGGTTGGTGAACAAGCCGAATTTTGCAACTCATCAGAAAAGTATTCAACACCAGACCTTGTCATATTCTACCACGCCATCAAGTTAAATGCTAATTGGCTGTTGAATGAATTGCAATTTAAAATATGCAAATGAGCTCATTAATATTCAGAAAAGCACCAGACGTCATCATGCTCTATCATCCCATCAAGCCTGATACAATTTATAATGGTGAGGCTAAACTGGTTCTCAAGTTAAAATCCTCATGGTATTGAGTTCCTCAACTCATTATGATTTATGTGGTAAGGAATTACTCCTTCTAGAGAACTTTGATTGCAGGACATTTGATCAAATATAATCACTTTACAACTTACACCACCTGTGGCAAGAATCTTCCAGAAAGTATCCACTACATTTTTTTCCGTCATTGAGCATGACCGTTGGTCATTATTTCTGGCGTAAACAATAAGGAAATATTATCCTTACTAGCTCTTGCTTTAAAGCAATGGTCTGTGATGGGATGGCTGAAATGTCAAGTTGTGTTCAGGTGAGTTGTGGAGTGAGTTGTGGGGCAAGGTGAGGAGTGAGTTGTGATTACTGTAGTTGCTGCACGTAGCTGCAACAACCACAACTTCTTTCACCACTCGCTCTACTGCAGCTAATTAGAGAACAAGTACAACCAGGACTCTTTCCACAACTCACTCCAAAACTCACCCTGTAACTCACCTGACAACTCACATATACACAACACACCGCTTAGAAAACACCTTCTGTGATATATCTCCACAACTGACAACTCTAGCTTAATAAAACATTTGGTTAAAATGTAACATTTTTGACAAGTTTTAAAACTATTGAAAGAAATTGAAACGTTAAAACTATCGAAAGAAGTAGAAACAGAATTTGCTCGACATCAGATTACTGTTACATGATCAGGTTTCAAATGTAATCCATTAAAACAAATTTATCACCCTCACATTGGTTGAGAAGTCTTTCTCGGTGGATTTAACATATTTGAATCCTCCAGGGTCTTGGACCAGAAAGGACCGTGTTCATGACCAGTCCAGACAGCCTCCCTCAGGACATGATGTGAAGAAGTGAATTTGTAATTTGGGGAGGGGTGTACTATTTTTCTTCCAACATGGATGGAAGCTTTAATCTAGCAGTCTCATGCATGCCCAGATGCACCATGCCTATCTTGACAACACCGGTGCAGATAACACAAAGTCCTCATCAGGGAAGGATTACTTCATGATTTTATCAAGTCTTTCATTACAGTTCAATAGCAGTATCATGGTGACGTTAAAGAGTGCAGTATAAGATGTTACGATAAAATGTTCTCAAAGGAACATTTTGTTATCAGTTATAGGCAAGAAAGATGAAGGGGATGTTTTGTAAAATCTACTTTTAGAACAACTGTTCAGCAGCAATTCTAAGTAGTTTAGTTGTATTGACTTCAAATAAACCACATTTGTGAATGCCTGGTGAAACAGAGCTGCAAATGGAGGACCTGTTGAAGGTATGTGGTGTCTGTCCATTTTTCATTCAGACATTTTTAGATTTTTGAAATAATCATAATCATAGTACTTCAAGTGAAACATCTAAGCTATGTTTGATGTGAAATAATGTATTTGAGGTCAACATTCATTTGATTGCTATGAGTACCATAAACTTTTTACTTGTGGCCATTAAAATAATCCCTCTTACCTCTCACGGTAAATGAACAGACCTAAAAATTTTAATGAGGTCTCACTTATTTTGAAATCTACTATAATAATGACATGACTTAAGTTAGGTGCCCAGTTTTCACCTTCAGTTGTAGATGATAGCTTTTTCAAGTCTGTCGCTTGACTTGTGCATACCAGCACATACTTGTATTTTTAAGGTTTTTAAGGTCAAAACAAAGATATTTTAGTGTTGAAGGGATTTTTGTTTAAATTTTGCCTCCACACGTTCTTGTGTAAGGTGTCTTCAGACGTAACCCCCTACATAATTAGTCTACCATCATGCAATCTCTGTCCGTTTGTTGTTTTTGTCTTTTTAAAAAGTCCCAAATGTTTAAAGCAGCCCAATTGGGGGTAGGGTTTGAATAACAGCAAAAATTAAATGCTGTTCAAAGTCACCCCACTGCGAGGTGACTTTGAACACCTGAAAAAAAAATACATCGGTCCTCAGACCGCTTGTGTCGCCTGCCGTCGCGGTTAGTGAAAGATAGGCCTAACATGACATTTGACCTTGATATGTGACCTTGGACCTCATAAACAAATGAGGGTTTGCATGTAAACTCCAAAAACCAAGTTTGGTTCCAATTGAACTAATTTTACATTTTCAGCCTATCTTACAACTTGACCTCACATGACCTTTGACCTTGGTATGTGACCTTTGACCTCATCAACAAATGAGGGATCCCATGTTGCACCTATGATTCAAGTTTGGTTCCAATTGAACTTCAACTTTTCAAATGAGGTCAATTTTACATTTTCAGCCTATTTTACAACTTGACCTCACATGACCTTTGACCTTGGTATGTGACCTTTGACCTCATCAAAAAAATGGGGGATGCCATGTTGCACCTGTGATCCAAGTTTGGTTTAAATCCATTAAAGTATGAGGATATTACAGGCAAATGTTAACCCTTTTTCACAACAGACAACAACAGACATCAACAACAACAGACATCAACAACAACAGACATCAACATCATCAACATCAACAACAGACTAGAGTGGACAAAGTGATCCCTATGTGTCTTCCTGCCTTAGGGCAGGCGACACAAAAACCAGCATGTAATTAGTCCTTTCAAAATATATCATGAGAAAGGCCATACCAGAAGGTATTTTGATAGCAAAATATCAGACCTTTGTGTCCATCTTGTACTGAAAATTTCACAAAAACAAAAAAAGTGTTCAAAGTCACCCCGTTTTACGGTAAATAAAACAAAATGCTGAATCTTCTAAAATGTGAAAATCATGAACAATTTGGGAATAATTACATATAGGATATAATGTAATTATATCCTTTGCATAATGTGCTTTTATTTTAATGGAATTATTAGCACATGATACAGAGTTAGTGCACAGGGTGTAATCTAACCATGCCAAATTTTGTACACAAAAATAAGAGCATATACTGAACACGCCACACTCTAGATATCTTGATAATTCGTGTTACAAATAAAGTGCAATGCAAATTAGTGAGCCCATTTTTTCTCTCTCTCTTTCTTTTTTCTGCATACAAGTTTATCTTAATCTTTGAGTTCTATGTATCATGTATTTTCCGTCTAGCATTCTAAGCTAGACATCCACCCCTGGGATGTGTTGAAGATACGCTAACGTGTCACAAATTACCTGAAATGCTAATTCTATACCGATTAGGGTCCACCGTGCATTTGACTTAATTCACTCTTGGGAGATGGTAGGATAAGGGATTTGCATATCAAAAAGTTTCATTTGCATGTCCGATTTAAAGGTACAAAATCTTCCAATCTCCCATTAACATGAAATTTGAATTGAACATAAAGATTAAAGGTGCTTGTTCCGATTTATGTGTATCATGTTCTCTGCTTGAAATGAGAGCATGGCATTTGCATACCCTCACCACCAAGTATAATGTACCTGTATCTTAAAAAAGAAATGGATTTGGAAGCTGAAATTTCATCTGATATAAAAATTGATACTACTTCCGGGTAAATCGGGGGTCCTGAAGGTGATCCAATCAAGCACCTTTAAGTTGTACTCTTTATATTTTCTTGATGGAAATTGATTAATTTGAAAACCATCACTGACTCAATTAAAGCCACTATCAGTGATTTTTTTCCAAATTTAAAATGCACATTTTGTCTCTAAATTACTAGTGTTAGGTCATATCAAAATCTTATATTACTGTTCTTTGTAAAAACAGACACTTAAGCATTTTAAAGCGATCTTGAAGATACCAATTACGACTGTTTCTAGACCTAAAAAAGTTGGATCCTGACTTTTATTAGTAAACAAAGCATAAAAATCATAATTTCTTTACAAATATGGCGTGTTACGCGTAGCCACTTACAGGGGTCTTTACTACAACAATTTCCAATGCAACAGTGCAAAAAATGGACTTTGATGAAAAATAGGGGGTGCGATTTGTTTACATATTGTGAAGAAATCCCTGATAGTGCTTTAACACAGTAGGACAATGCAATTTGAACTGTGTTGCTGCTGCATTGAGTCAGAGATGGTTGTCACTAATATTCACTGCACTGCAATTGCAGTGCAGTGAAGTATGAATGGACCCCAAGGCTGATGTGCTTTATTTGTAGAATAACAAAGTCCAGCCCACCCTAAATCAAGAATCACTTACACACTACACAGAATTCGCCCAAATGTGTCAAAACTAAATCGGGTATTACAGAAAATCCATGCTGTTTTTTAATCGATTTTCCTTAAAGTCTGACTCAGAGATTTCGAAATATTATTTTTTTGTGTAATAATGAAAAATAGTCAACTAGAACTAAAGATAGTAACCTAAAATGCACAATTCCGAAATTTGAGATGAATCGGATTTTTCGTTTTGATGCAGTAAACATTTATGTGTAGTATTACGTCCCATAGGATACTGTGTATAACAAAATTCCGGATCCGGAATTTTATAACAAAGTTGTGATTTTTGATTTTCTATATGAAGGAATTCGATTTAAGCTTAGCAATTTCACACAGTGATTAGTATATGGACAAGCATTATGTACATGCAAAAAACACGATTTTTTTGGAAATTGAGGGCGCCCTCCTCAGGAAATCTCTGAGTCGGCCTTTAAGTCAGTTGTGGGTTGGGGCGAGATTTGTAGCGTGCATACAAGATGGATGAAATGTAAATCCTAGGGAAACCACAAGATGATGCAGAAAGCAAATACTGGATTAGCAATCTGATGAAGTTGTATCAAATAAATGTCCCCGGTAATACTTACAAGTACAAAGTAAAGCAGCTGATTTTTTATTTTTTTTTTTTGCAGATTTCTATTTTCACCAATTTGCAGAGAAAGTTTTGTTGTAAAATTGTCAGAGTAGAATATAATACTATATTGCAAATATCTTACAAATATTTGCACCATGCATTGTCATTACCATTTTTTAAATCAGCATGAAAGCTGCATTAAAAATAAGTTCAAACAAGCCTAGTCTTTGGTCACTGTTTTTTTAAAAAGCTGGCTTATCTGTTATATACTCTATAGTTACACAGAATCTACCAGGGGTTTGAAAGGGGTAAAAATGTTGAAATTTATTCTAAAATAAGCAACCTGCATTTTTAACCCTTTAATTGCACAGAAGGAAGCAGTATAGCAGCTGGCTCCCCCAAATAAAAATGACTACAGGTCTCGTCTCAAAAACCATTGACTTATGCATTATAACCTATACAGTATCTACCAGGGATGAAAGGGTTAAACAAAGAAGGGACTTCCCCTTCTCCCCCTCTGTTTCATCGTCAATTAATATACTAAGAATGGAAGATGATGCCCCAAGGGTTCTCTTGGGTATAATAGTTAACACTACACACATAGAGTCAGTAATACCTCACAGACTACACATAAGACTTAGCACAGAATTTATGATCCATAGACTCTGCAGAGGCTGTATGTACTTTGCTCATAGGCTACAATATGGTTTTACACCCTACCATTCTTTTCCACTTTGCACTGAAGACAAATACACATAAAGCCTTCTGCAAGTAGTATTGCCACTTTGTATTAATGACAGAATCTCATTGGTGCACCATGTGGATCATGTTTCCCTCTATCTTCTATTGACTTAGTGAACTAAGATTATGTGTTTTAACGGTAGCACTGGAGTATATAACAGAGTGTCCTAATTATCAGTGCTATCTACTGAAAATAGCACATGAGGTCTACCACCTTTTTTTCAAGTATCTTTAAAGAAAGCACTTGAGATCTACCACCCGCAATTTCTTAAAGCAATCTCTAGTTGGTTAGACCTCATGTGCTATCTACTGAAGATAGCACATGAGGTCTACTACCTTTCCTAAAGTATCTATGATTGGTAGACCTCATGTGTTATCTACTGAAGATAGCACATGAGGTCTACCACCTTTCCTAAAGTATCTATGATTGGTAAACTTCATGTGTTATCTACTCAAGATAGCATGAGGTCTACCACTTTTCCTAAAGTGTCTATGATTGGTAGACCTCATGTGCTATCTACTAAAGATAGCAGGAGGTTTACCGCCTTTTCTAAAGTATCTATGATTGGCAGACCTCATGTGTTATCTACCGAAGACAGCGCATGAGGTCTACCACCTTTCTTTAAGTATCTTTGGTATGATTGGTAGATCTCATGTACTATCTACTGAAGATAGCATGAGGTCTACCACCTTTCCTAAAGTATCTATGATTGGTAGACCTCATGTGCTATCTACTGAAGATAGCACATAAAGTATCTATGATTGGTAGACCTCATGTGCTATCTACTGAAGATAGCACATGAGGTCTACCACCTTTCCTAAAACATCTATGATTGGTAGATCTCATCTACTATCTACTGAAGATAGCACATGAGGTCTACCACCTTTCTTAAAGTATCTGTGATTGGCTCATAATGTGATATAACAATCTCTGAGAAACAAATAAAATTAATTTTATTCATTTGTATGCACATTTTAAGCTTTTCTTATCATATCTCTGATTGGATAATTACATTATCCAACTCTATGATTAACCATTCAAATTGGCCGACAGTGCCCAGGGGTTAATATTAATCCTGCTATCTACTAAAGGTAGCATTTATGACTACCAGTGTAACTCATATGAATATCATAGAGCAGTTACACAAGCACCCATCCATGTGTACCGGATGGTTGTCATATTTCTGTACAAAAGCATGGTAGCTAAGCATCTCTCTAAGCTTTTATGAGTGCTTGCATTGGTTATACACAATGTAAATTGTTTTTAATTCACAATATTCTGCATATTTAAAAAGGACCCCATCAATGAAATGAATAAAATCAAAAGGTTAGTTAGAAATTGCACTCTCAGTGGATGAAAATCAATGTACTCTACACTGGGATATTTAAAGCATTAATAACAGCACATTTTTTGAAAAACACCCTCAATTTTCAAAATTTGAGACTGATACACTGTGTGTTGGTAATTGTCTTATTGTCCTAATTAAAATAATGCTCTCACCCGTGTTTATATTACACAACAGATACACGACAGAGGCTAAAACAATACCTTTATTCTCTAATTCAAGAGGATGAGTTAAATAAACACATAAATAGTAAGATGTCTCTATCTCCATCACACAACAGGGAGTATACTCCAAAAAACAAAGTACAACCGTACTACCACGACACATCCATTAACATTACCGATTAAAAAATCCACTAATCTCACACCTCACAGCACCGGCAATACAGCAATTAAAATGCCTAAATTAAGTGCTCATATATCTGGTCTAATTATAGCATCCCCTCTTCGAATAATAAACAAAAATAGCCATGCCCACCACCTTTCCTAACCACGTCGACGACAAAACGGCTGTTAATTTTGTCTACAATTTCAACAGGAATGCCTGGGTCTTTCAGGTCAGTGGCATCAAATTGACCATGCTTCCGTAACCGTGACTGTCTGCTCGCAGCTACTGTACACTATTAAGGGTAGGCAGCTGAGAGCATCTGGTCTGTAGCTATGCAGAATTTTCTCAAGAGAATCTGGGCTCCTCTAGAATGCAGAGTGTGACATTTTGAAGGCATCTTCAGTGTTCTTTTTTAAAGAAAAATTATTAAATTTAAATTGACAGAATGTGTTTCTATAAACTAACCAATTTAACCTCTTGAATGCTACATGGCATGTGGTCACAATAAAACTTCTGTAATTTTTAAAGTCAATCAACAATATGGTAAGAATGGAGGTAGTCTGAAGAGGGCTAGCACTTAAATATTTAGAAGCTGCATTTCAATTGGTTATTGAACTGAATACATGATGTAATTAGCCAATCAGAAAGGCTGTATGAAAGTCAAATTTTTTCCCCAAAATATTAAAATTATGTATTTTCATGATGTTATTTGGAATCAGCATGAAAAATGCATTCAAATGAGTACAAACAAGCCTAGTCTTAGGTCAGTGGTTTTGAGATGGCTTTGCCTAGCCTTCATTTGGGAAGCTATTTCAAAAACCACTTACTTTTGTGTTATAACCTATACAGAATCTAATTTAACCTACAATGACAATTTTTTCTCAAAATTTCAACTGTTTTAGTAAATATGGGAAAGACTGAGGAAATTGGCCTAATTTTCAAGAAATTTTAAATAAAATTTTGACAGATTGACCCATCTTCATACCAAAATCAACATAATCAAGGAATCTTTAAAATACCACGAGGCTGATAATGAGACCCATGTTGGAGGCACATCCCCATATGATCATTTGTGTTGAGTAACCCCCTCCCCAACATAGTTCAGCCATAATTACCAAAGCTATCAAGCTGAATCATGACTCAATCAACATGCACCCTTAACACTTTGACATGCACTAGATTTCACCATACACTTCAAAACACACTGACTGACTTCCAAGATGGCCTCTGTTAACAATTGCTTATTACTTGATGGGACCACTTTCAAACTCTACTGACTTAAAGGCGCC
Source organism: Ophioderma brevispina (assembly GCA_023653785.1). NCBI lineage: Eukaryota > Metazoa > Echinodermata > Ophiuroidea > Amphilepidida > Ophiodermatidae > Ophioderma > Ophioderma brevispina. The sequence goes on from JAMKCH010001833.1 coordinate 49,843, forward strand.
CCACCCAATTAAAACATATATTTTTCTCTGTTTTCGTAGTAAGAGCTGTCACCAACATACTTTGATTCCAAAATTTAACTTGAATCCGACGTACCATTTTAATGTGAGCGGTAATTGTGTGTATTACAATAGCCTATAGAGTACCTTTTTTTTCCTTCAAAATCTACCCCTGTAAAGTCCTACATGGTGATTCATGGATCATTACTCTTCAGTTATCAACAATTTAAAAAATTAAACATTGTCTTGCAAATATGAATATAAGTGCTCAGAAGTGATAATCCAAAGCTTCTTTTTACATTATAGCTGTCATAAGTTATTGAGTGGAAGTTGATTAACCGTACTATAATAAGCATGAAAATCTATATATGCACGGATCTTCTACTCTTCTACGGACTGCTTGTGTTGCCTGCCGTCGCGGTTTGTGAATGATAGGGCTCACATGACCTTTGACCTTGATATGTGACCTTTGACCTCATAAACAAATGAGGGATTGCATGTAGACTCCATAAACCAAGCTTGGTTCCAATTGCACTTCAACTTTTCAAATGAGGTTAATTTTACATTTTCAGCCTATCTTACAACTTGACCTCACATGACCTTTGACATTGGTATTGTTGACCTTTGACCTTATCAACAAATGAGGGATCCCATGTTGCACCTATGACCAAATTGGTTTAAATCAATCAAAGTATGTGGATATTACAGGCAATGTTAACCTTTTTTACAACAGACATCAACAACAAACAACAGGATAACAGTGGACAAAGTGATCACTATGTGTCTTCCTGCCTAATGGCAAAGCGACACAAAAAAATGGACACAAGGATGGATTTGGATTCTATAATCATCATGGCAAAGTTGTTCCATGGGGCAGCATGTTAATCTGAGCAGGGATTGATTCTTGAGAAGTGAGGATTGAAAGCATCATTGGATATGATGATGGCTGCCCCCACTGATGCTGGGCACACACACACATCCAATCAAAAGTGCATTGTCACCTGGAATTTAAACTGTTATCACCAAGGGGGTGAAACGCATTCAAAACAGTCGTCTGTGTGGGTGCTGACATTTGAATATTGCACGGAATAATTATCAGTTGGGGTGCTTGTATACACACATATGTCAATTGGATACAAACAATCCGCCAAAGATCAGTTGTGTGATGTTGGGTGCTATTGGTGGTTAAATTTTGTCCTACCCATGGCCACACGAACGATGAAATGAAAAATCAGGTCGTCTGATTTAAAATTAAACCGCCTCAATGAATACATCTTTTCACCTAAGCGCGCATTGCATTTATGAGAAAAAAGAGTTCTGAGCACAATGATCCAGGTACACTATTTTTTACACCTGGCCACTCTAAAAACATACTTAATTGTATCACTTACGATTAGGTATAGGCAAAGCGGCACCCACAGTATGTGATAGAAGCGGAGGCAGCCATGCTTTCTATTGTTGTACTCAGGTTTTCTTTGGGTAAGCAAAACATGCGAGACGGTGAATTTCTAAAGATTACGTAACGTTTTGCCTCTCTATCGATATGAACCTCTTTGGTTATCACTATGAGTTACAATATGCTCATCCACCAAGGACCAAAGTTTCAGTGGGTCTGTACTTTGTACAAACATTGACATGAACTGAAATTTGTTGTGATCGGGTATCATAGATCATTACCCCAAAAAAAACCGGGGCGTGAATTCTGGAATACATTGGATGAATGAAGCTACTGAACGGGCCAAGGGAAATGCGATGTTACTAGCATCAAAACGCAAGGTTGTTTCCCACGGTACTTGATGGGGGTTGTAGGTGCAAGTGCCAGGCTCTCCTATCCATCCAAGTAGAGAAGGAAATACAAGAAATTTATTATTTTAAAAATGCACCTTTAATTGAGTTCAAATTAGATTTCACAAAATGAAAGGAGTAGTACAATAAATTTCAGCAGGGAGAACGGTATTAAGAATTCATGTTGACAGCTGAAATCTTCTCCTGTAAGAAGATAGTATGTTGTTTTTCACCTTTTTAGTCATTTTTTAAGGTTTACTCAAACAAAAGGGTACCTGCGCATTACCACGTGTGTAATTAGTATCGTGCTTTGTCACTACGCCAAAGTGAAAAAAAAATCACGGATCAATAGTAACCATTTTAGACTAACCGGCAGCCAACTGAATTTTTAGGTTGTATTGGAACTCCTTTCCTCTCGGGAATTCAAAGACGTAGCTGCTTCGGTTAAAATCTAATCTGGATTGATTAAGAGCCAGAATTGACACCAAAAATCTCACCAAAAGTCAGATAGGACTTACCCAACCGATGGTGTCAGGGAAACCTGTTTGAGTAGAAGAAAACAACCTACGACATCAAATTTTGTACAGTATAACCCGTCAGAAGATACATGAATGTTTTAGGTGTAACTCTTTTTCTCTTGAGAATTTAAAGACCTATATCGTATTAGAAAAAAAAAGTCTGATCCAATTTTGATCAATGGTGATAATTGCCACCAGAATGTCACACACAAATCTCCCAAGATTTGACATTTTTATCACAGTATCCACCTACACATCAGAAATTATTGGGTATTGCTTGTAAAGTATGAACCCACAGTGTTTTAATGGAAAAAAGTTGTTAATTTTCCTTGCTGTGATTTAATGGGAACAAACTTCACTAGCCCAAAATTATGGCCTTTCACCCATTTGCAACAAAAAAATGTCGCAAAATTAAATTGCCCTTTATTACTACCTGGTAACTGAAAATGGGAGCTATTTTTTTTAACACAAGCCATTTCACAAACACACACTCTCTCCTGCTTAAACCACAGCCAGAATGCAGTGGCATATCTTGAGGGGTGCTTTAGGGGCACACACCTCCCGGGGTTCATACCCAAAACATGCAAAATCAGCCTATTTCGGCTATTATAGGTCCTTCAGCCCCGGCATCCAACTCAAAACGCGAGGTCTGGATACGCCGGTGGAATGGCTATTTTTTTTAAATGAAAATCCATGTAATTGTAATGCTATTTTTTCATGAAAGCCATGTGATATACAAAAAAATAACGGAGTATGAAATCAAATCTATAACTTCTATGCTATAAGAAATATTCATTAGTTGATGGCCTTTTAGATCCTATCACAGACAGACTTAAATTACAAAAATCAATTGTAATTATTACTAGATTCCAGCACACATAGCACGGCTGTCTTTCAGTTGCCTTTGGCAGTCATTTTTGATGTTTTAAATTATTGTGCAGTCAAATTGCAGCTGATCAAATACTGATGAGCTTACACATAATATTACTATGAAGATCTATATACAGAGGACAAATCTGTTTCTAATTTTAAACCCTGAAATCCTAATCAAACCCCAATGCAAATCTTAATCCAATCCTAATCTAATCTGATCCTTATCTTAATCCTATCCTAATCCAACCCAACCCTAATCCCAACACAAAGTCTAATTCATGCTACAACCCCACTTTAAAGAGACACTGGCATATTCTAAAAATAGAATGCCCTCAGAAATTTAAAAAATTTTACATTTTTGCATGGATATAAAGCTTATTATACATTAGCCCTTACCTGAAATGATTACGTCCAAATCAGCATCCTTATGGATAAACAGAATGATTGTAAAATAAAATCACTCTTGCATGATTTTATTCAGTAGCCTGAGGGAGGTGGTATTAAATGCAAAAAAACACATGTTGAAGTTGATTCCAAAAGCACCCACCCTGTTTGACTGGTTAGTGACCTTTGTGGCTTTAATATAAATGAGTATGGGTCTGTGATATGCAAATTAACACATTTGTTGATTGAAGTTACAGCAGTCCCACAAAATAAGCTAAAATCATCCAAAAATCATTAAATGTCTTTAGCTTCATATTACGATTCCCACATGTTTTATGGTATGGTATTTTTGTACATCAAATATATCTGTATTCTTCCAAGGTTGTAGACAATCATTTGAGAGCAAATTGAAGAAATTTCATATTTTGTTGAAAATGTGCCAGTGCCGCTTTAATGCCAATGGAAAATGAACCCACATCCCACTCTAATCCTAATTGAAACCTACCCTAATCCACACAATGTGATCCTAGCACAAAGTCTAATCCATACCACAACTCAATACCTTACTCCAAAACCTATACCCTTAATCCCAACTCTTACCCTTATTCAACACTGATGTTAATCCTAATATTTACATACATATAGCCTTTACAACATTTACTACATTCTGTTCAGAGTTCTGACATTGCCTTCTACATAGTGTATAAGCCAAGAGGGGGTTTAGTGTTCTTCCACAATGCAATTCTTCCAATACAATTTTTTGTATTAGTTGTCACATGAATTTATATAGATAAAAAGTACCTAAATGAACAGAACTCATCCCAAACTTGCAATTTAAGTACTTTTTGTCATTATAAATTCATGTGACAACCAGTGCAAAAATTGTATTGGAAGAAATGCATTGTGGGAAGAACACTCTACCCCCTCTTGTTTAAGCCAATGCAGCTACATCTGTTTCAACTTTTAAAAAGTTTGTTATCAAACTTACCTGCATAGCAGTAGAAGACAATATCATGAGCAGCATATGAAAGAGAAAAAGAAACAAACAAAAAAGCAAAATTAGTATTCCCATTAATATATTCAGGTTTTGACCCTCATGTGTACATTACATTATTCTGAAATAGTGAATTCTTATATAGCATCAAGTCAAATAAATCATTTACAGTCATAAGTAGAATCAACAGTACTGAAGATGCTCACTTGTGTCATTTTGTACTGCTTAGTACAAAATTTGTATCTGTAGGCAGCTGGGATTAGGCCTACATTTTGCCCTACCCACACCAGACACACCAAATTCTGCTTGTGATAATACTAATAAGCTTATTAATTATATCAATACCAACTATGGTTGTGCCCAAAGGGTGTATTGAGTCCATCCCACAATTCACCAGTTATGGGAAATTTTCACCTCAATAGGGTCATGTGATCCCACAAAAATCCTATTTTTAACACTCATTTTAGCCCACAAATCGTTAGTACTTAAAGAATTTTTATCATGATCATGGAATGTTTTGTGGTCCTTATCTTCTTGAACACATTTAACCTTAAGTCCCTAAGTAGTGACACATGTTCAGTACAGTACAGTATAGGCACATTGCATTGCATCATGGGATTGGTTCAAAACACCCTCTGGGTTGTGCCCAATGGTATGGTAATAAGCAAGGGCAGTTACACTTTGTTCTGGTGAATTTTCACCATGAGGTCTACTATCTTTCTTATAGTGTATCTGATTGGCTCATCACATGATATAGCATGATTTAACCTCTGAGTAACCAATCAAAATTGCTAATAATACACTGCATTCACTGCTGGTTTCTCTCTCCATGACTGCTATATAAAACTGAGGTATTGATCCACCTTGCACATGCATCTTTAAACATGTCTATAGAAAATAAATGTGTGAATAGCCGTTTATTTTGTAAATCTTCCAAAAAGCATGCCAGATGCACAATATTAATGGAGTCAGTGATGTTATTGCCACCACGCAGTCAATAAAAATAAGGTACATTTAATCAAGTGGAAATTACACATGTAAACATCCCAGTTGTTTTCAAATAACAAGTGGAAGTAACTTATAGTGTGGTACTTGGACTCTTTACCTGCAATTCAACTTCTATACCATTGCACAAAAGGACCAACATTGGACCTTTTTTAAGTATGACCACAAATGCACTTTTCTTCATTGTTCAAAAACAGAATAAGTGCCAATAACACCCAATAAATAAGCATCTCTAAATTTAGGGCCAAATAGACGATTTCCCGAGAGCATAGCTTTCTATGGTTAATATATGGACATAATTGCCGTGGATGTCAGCGTTCTTTTGTCGCAGTCATCCTCACAATGGATTCGCTAAGTGGAATGGTCAGGTAGGGAATTGTGCGAGTGTTACAAAAATACTCCCAAATGTCGCAAAATTAAATTACAGGCCAAGTGCGCCGTCACTGAGCCAAATTTAAACGAGGTGTGTTTTGGCTGGTGATACAGGTGCGGAATCAAGGTTGATTATTTTTTGTCGCTGATGTCTTTGTCCTATGGCCAATGGACATTAGAATTTATTAAAAAGTTGCAGTGGCTCTAAATAAACTTAAGACACTTCCAGGCAAGTTCGTATGTCATTTCTATAATTAAGAACCAATAATTAACCAATACTAGAAATTATTGGAAATTTCTTCTTTATCCCATATTTTAGACATCTTGTTTTTGCAAACATAAGCAATGGCAAGTGTGCTGCTCTGAAATTATGGCTTGAGGATACCAGAACCAGTTGGCTAAGTGCTTAAAGGGACATTTCGTGATCCACAGCCTCGTCCCCTCGACTTATCAAAAAAGTTGAGATTTTTACATGATCTGAACTGTTGGCTTAAGTATAGTGTCTCATTTTACCTGGAAATTTGATCTACTCTGTTAGAAATGCGTAATTTTGTATTTTCTGTCCGTACAACACAGTGCCCAATGGGGCACCGTGATAAAAACATTTGCCTACAGCATCATCAAAATGCATCGGCATCAGAATCAACTGAAATTTTGGAAATAACCTTCTTTATGAGGTGCTAGGAACACAAAATACACCTTTAGTTTGCACAGTTTATCAGAGAGGTCTGGGTTTGATTCCCGGTTGGGTTGTTCTTCTTTGCAAATTTGTAGTTGTTGTTGTTTTTGTATACTAACAGGTACCTGAATCCATTTGGGTAAGTACCTACCTTCAATTTAAAGAGACATGAGGAGATTTCCGGAAAGAAGCGCCCCCATTTTTTTTCGAACTCGGGTTTTTTGCATATTTGGAATGGAATGCTTTCCAATGTATTAGATCACACCTGAAGTGAATAAGCCGAATACGCCGTTTTTATGTAATAATATGATGATTTAGTACTTTCTGTCGTCCACGACAGAAAGTCAAAGCACGGTGTTCTATGGGGACAATTACGATAGTCAGGCCAGTTAAAAACAAGGTTTGCTGTTTTCTTCTGTACTTGTTTGTCCAATAAACCTTTGGAACGTTCTTGGTCTAGAGGTGGTCTACAATCGATCCTATGCAATATGAGAGAAATTCGTATCCTAAAAAAATCTCCTCCTGTCACTTTAAGTCGGTTATTTTAAATTATACACACAAAATATATATATTTCAAAATCACCAAATCTCTTCCCTTTAAAGGTGCAACAAGAGATTTTGAGGCACACAAATATTGTGTCACTACAGTAATTTCATATAGATTAGACACTCAATAGACTTCTTACCTTGTATTTAGCTACAGAAATGTCTTAAAAGAGAGGAAAAGGGCGATTTTGATTTGCTTATATTTCAATATAAAACATAGGCTGAATTTCGTATTTGCTCCTATACGAAATTAAAAATTTCACAATTTTTCTACCAAAGAAACATTTCTTAGCTTAATCCTTTCAGGTGGGGATTTTTGTGATGGAAAGCTTTACATCAGGGCAAAAATCAGTAATTTCGATTTTTTCGGGGGACCTGATATGTGAAATCTCTCGTTGCACCTTTAACTGTGAGGAAAAATGTGTCAATAAATTAGTTGCTCCAATAGACACACAATTCCCACATCCACCTTCCTTCTCTGTTTTCTTTGTAATATAAGCAAGTAGCATTTAACATTCTAATACATATATACTGTCCATATTTAAACACCGAATTCAAGTACTGTAATGTATTATTCAACTCAACTGTTAAGACTCTCATTCTGCATGCATAATGGTTCACTATTAGCCAACACGGCCCCATGTGTCTAGCCATACGGCCATGAGGATACTCAAAATTCCATAGTGTTACTTGATTTCGCTATCTGTGCGGTAATCAATTAGGAGCGTTGCTGATGGAGTGGACTAATAGATTCCATCATATCAATTCTGCTTCTTCTGTTTTTTCCTTCTTTTCCACTTACTGAAAATTGTTGAAATGAAGTTAACAACCTTCAGAATATAAATCAGAGCCAATTCATTCCAGGCATGGACTTATTGGACATTAACCTTTTTGGGCCCAGCAGATGATAAGTTGCTCAAAATTCAAAATGTTTCATTTAAAAAAAATAAACACTAATCACCCATTTTCATGATTTAATTTGGAATCAGCATGGAAAATGCATTAAAATGAGTACAAACAAGCCTAGTCTTAGGACAGCAGTTTTTGAGATGGCTTTCTAAATAACCTGTAAGTTTTTTGGGAAGCCATTTCAAAAGCCACTGACTTATGTGTCATAACCTATACAGAATCTACCAGGCCTGAAAGAATAAAGTATATAATCTGAGCCAATTCATGTATGGGCTTATAAAACACTGAAGTATTTGCACAAGATTCGATGCATAAGGTGCATGAAAATGAACTTCAAGTTTCCATCAGCATGCACATAACATTTTTTTTAGCCAAGCGTTCACTATTTTTTTAATGTATTTAGTGTCTGAAATGAAGGGAGAATATTATGTAAACACCTCATGTACAGAGTGGTGTAACTAGGATATGAAGTTGCCAGGTTTGGATTTTTCCAATTTGGCAGCAATGGACACAATAGACATAATTTATAGTCAGCCTAACCTTTTATGTCATCTACAACTCCTTTGCTTTTTGACCTTCTCCCCTTTGAATATTTGCTTTTTGTTCAGTTAGTTCAGCTTGTTTGTTTGTCTTTTTTGTATTTATTTTTTTGTTTGTAATATTTCATCAAGCTTTTGTTTGGGACCAACTTTTTATCTTTCAGGGATCTGGAAACATAATGCAACAGTTTAAAAAAAAATGTGCCTGTGATTTGCATGTGACATGCCTGTGACCTGCATATGACATGCATGTGACCTGCATGTGTCTGGCACATAATTTGAGTATATTATTCATGGAGATTTCCAGTATTACAAAAATGCCTTCTCCCCTTTCCCTTTGTTAGCTTGTTGTTTATTATTTGCAATATTTCATCAAGCTTTTATTTGTGACCACTTTTTTTATCTTTTTGATGGTTCCAACTGGACACATTATCTCATAATGTAACTGTATTCCAAAAAATGTGCCTGTGATTTGCATGCGACATGCCTGTGACCTGCATGTGCCTTACACATGATTTCCATGTGGCTTACAGACTCTTTCAAAGGCTTCCGACTATATGTGATTAATGAACTTAATAAGTATACTATTCATGGTGATTTCCAATATTACAAAAATACATAATTATTAATAGACCGAAACACAATCTGTACAAAGCACTAGATTAGAACCAAACATAAATAGCACGTACACAACAAATGCCAGAAATACACACTTCGAGTTATTTTGGCATGATATGGCAGAGCGAGAGCAAGAAAACGACAAGGAAGGAAAAGTTGGAGGGAAGGGAAATCGGGTAAGCTCTGACGGTAACTGAAGAGGAATCGGGTATGACGACGCCAATCGCTGTCAACTTTATCCATCTGTTTTCTCTTTCTTTTCTTTATATTGCTCACTCTCTTTGTGGTTTTTAATGGTGTACAAGTGACAGATGAGAAATTGTTCTGGTGAAATATATTGGTTAGCTTGAGGGGTCTCAACTAAATTGAGTATGGATATACTTACTCTCTCTATTTTTGTCTTTATAATGCTTAGAGTTTACATTTTTAAATTAATTCTTTGATATTACTTTCTGAATTTTTCTTAAATGTCATAGTAATTGCTAAGAAATAAAAAAATGACATGCTACAACCACAATTGTGATTATTGAGGCTATTTTAGGACTAGGGTGAAGTGTAAAAGTTCCTTTGAGATACCAAAATTTGAAAACTTTTGACAAGAAAGCACCACTTTTTGGTGATAAAATGTTCAAAAAGCCCCAAAAAAGGACCATTTTGGGGGGGGGGGGGGAGTTAGGTCCACTTTTACCAAAAGGTTCCCTTTTTTGGAAAAAAGGTCCACTTTTAGCAGTCCCGCACCCCCCTCCCCCTAAAAAATCCTGCCTACAGCCCTGTTTTTATGAGGTTATATTAAGTCATGAGGATGAGGCTAAGCTTGACAGTGGCAGGCCACCCCAAAACCTCTTTTTTGGGGGGATTTTTGCCCCCCAAAATGTCATTTTCCTTTTGGCCAGGGGAATATCTAAAACATGGGGGAGGGGTGGGAGAGGACAAAAAATTAGGAATTCAAACTGGAGGGGTGGGGGGAAGAAAAAAACAATGGGGAGCATGTACCCCATGGCACAATCACTGAGAGTAGGACAAACATCCTTTAAAGGGATAGCGATGAAATTTTTTGCGGATATGAATTTCTCTCCATTGCACTTGATCTGTGTAGAACCACCGACGAACACAGATAAATTTTTCAAGCAAACCGAGCACATTTTCGTTGATTTTCAGCCATTTTATGAACAGATGTTGTCCAAATAGCTTGAAAACCCGTTCTGGATTCCTACGCACCTTTCATGCGAGTTTGGCCAATATGGATCAAAATTGACGGAGCCTTTGCGAACATACACACACATACAAATATATATACATACACATTAGCCAAATTATAGTAAGATGCTGGAAAATCATGGGCATTGTCAGAGCTGTACAAAATTTGGTGCTCGGATTGCTCGTCTTGTAATCCAAAGGGTGTGGGTTCAAATCCTCTTTAGGGCAGAAAATTTTAATGTATTTGCTTTGATTTTAGAGTGAAGAAAGTGAGCAATTGCAACAAAACAGGAGGCAGCGATTGAAATAGAAAATTAGTGAATAGTGCCCCTATGCGACCACAAGTTGCGATGGAATAGGGCCTTTGCCTCCCATATGGGGTACTTAATTAATATAGAAGCTTTTGGAATACACCATGGTCAGGCCAATGATCAATGCATAGTGTCACATACACTGCATTGACAAATATAAGTAGATCATGGACATGACAGTGACTATTCACATGTATGTAAACCTCCCCCATATGGAGGCATACTCAAATTTCCAATTGTGCATTCCACAGGGGAGTTTCAATAACCTGACAATTTACACACTTTTTTTCTGACACACTTATGGAATTCAGAAACCATCAGGAATAAAGCATAGCTTATTTCAGTAAGGTTTCCAAGAGATTCTTACATTTTTTTTAAAAAAAAAAAAAAATGTGTCAGAAAAAGTGTGTAAAAAAAGTGTGTCAGATGGGTCAGGTTATGGAAACTCCCTTCAACGGGGTGGGTCTTTTTTTTTTTATAGAATTCACCTGGATTAGCCCAGTTAGTTAATGTTAAAACAATCTTCCACATATCACCAGGAAAACCTCGACCCAACAAACATGTCCTTGTCAATTTCAATCATGTATTCCACAGAATAAATTGGCTCCCATTGGGTTGATTATGTTCCATTTACGACTTGGAAGTTGAAGCACACCTAACAAGATTACATCTATGAAAATGCATAAACATTTCTGTCTTTGTCAGCAATGTCAATACAAATTGAGTGTTTTGTAGTCATTGTGCATGAGACATTAGCACAACGGCCCAAATCTTTACATTTTGTCATTGTCAGTGATGAGATTGTGATCATTCTGTAATCGAATGTTCAAGCCGAGTTAATTAATTAGATAAACAGGGAACATTCCCCCAATTTTTAAAATTTTGTTGTGAAACTGGATTTTTTACTTTGAAAAGGCCATCAAAATACATTGCCAACTAGTAGAGGAAAGGATAGCACATGGACCCCAAAAAAATTGCAAAAAGAAGGTTTTTTGGAATTTTCTGGTAGATTAAGGTCAGCTTAAAAATATATCAAAAGTGCACAAAATCGAAGTCCCAGAAAGCGTTCAAACTATGGACATAAACAAAAAATGGCCGCCATCCGACATTTTGAAAAAACATAAATCCTCACATCCTGGCGCAAAAATGAGCTAAAGACAAACAAGATTGTAATTTCCTAATAATTATAGTATAAAAATCCATTTAAAAAGGGTTGTATGAGTTGAGGGGATATCATTCTTGACCTCTAAATCCAATATGGCGGCCATCCGCCAGGTTGGAAAGTACAACTGCTTGTATCTCTGGTACCAGGGTGGGCCAAAAGACAAAACAAGATGTCATTTCTATAATTATGCATAACAAATCCATTCAATGGGTTTAATGAAGTTGAGATATCATGTGACCTTTAAATCAATATGGCCGCATCACCATATTGGAAGGTACAAATTTCTTGTATCTCTGGTACAGGATGGGCCAAAATGACAAACAAGATTTCATTTCCTATTAATTCTGGAATAACAAATCCAATTAAATGGGTTTTATGAAGTTGAGATATCATCTTGACCGTCCTAAATCAAATATGGCCGCCATCCGCCATGTGGAAGTACAAATTCTTGTATCCCTGGTACCGGAGGGCCAAAAACGACAAACAAGATGTCATTTCCTATTAATTCTCGCATAACAAATCCATTAAAATGGGCTTTATAAAGTTGAGATACCATCTTGAACTCTAAATCCCATATGGCCTCCATCCACATGTTTAAACGTACAATTATTTTATCTCTAGTACCACATGGGCCAAATGACAAATATAGTGTTATTTTTAAAATTAGTTGTAGCATACGAAATACATTAAGATGGTTGTTGTAAGTTTGAAGGAGCACCTTGATGTCTTCAAAGGCCCAATCTCCCCCATTTAAAAAGTGAAACCATAAATCCTCCTATTTAGCATCAGCCAGATTACACTGACAAATGAAGTGTAATTTCTATTCGACGATTTCAAATTTATTTTCAATTCAAAGGATTTTTTAGTTGGCTATTTGTCCATAATTCGTACCATATTAAATTTTTATTCAGCTATAACTCTACTACAATTTGCCATTATGTTGCTTACAGTTTAAATGGTGAAATTTAAAGTAACAGAAAGTACAATTTCACATTATCACCCATCACCCAAAATATGGCCTAAACACTTGTTTGCCCAGTAGTAGATGAGATCGCGGACACTATTAACTATTACAATTTATCTTTCAAGTTCATCATCATCTGAGACTGGTTCTTGGTCAATGGTTTTCGTTGTGAATGTTCACAAGCTGTGGTGAAAACTTTTTTGGAAAGGTACCTTAGTTAATGATTCCCAAAGACTTGGATTGCGGATCCATTGAACAGGGCACACCATGGGTGACAGCTTCATCTTCCGATCGATTCAGTCTAATTGGTAGTAAAAAATACTCTGGAACAAACTCGTAACACAGGGTTACCATGGAGGACTTGAGGAAAACAGATTTCTTGCCAGTCCCAAATTCTTGAAGTAGTATGCAACCTGAAAATGCATTGACAGATAGGAGCAAATGCCACACTGAATAAGCGCTCAGCAGCTTGATATTTTTTTTTTTTTTTTTTTAATTTTTTAGGTTTTTTCTTTTTTTAATTTTCAAAGAAATAAAGGCAATAACAGCACTCTTCTGCATATTGGAAAAGTAGTATCAACAGTTATGCATATTCTCAATTTGGATTATTGGACCTACATTATGCCTTGGGGGACTGATGATTTGCTATGTCAAACATCGTCATCTTTTTTCCAGCAATTTTTTTATGACATTTGATATGTTACCTATTGCGATCCTAGTTTTGCGACATTCATGTGTGCCCTGTCTTTGTGTTGGTTCACAGGGTAGCCATCAAAGACAAGTATGCTTTGCCATAGTGGTCAGCTGTGAAAGCTGCATAACATCACTATTGCAACTATTACTATAGGGCTTCCCTCTGTGCATTTCAAGCGATGTAAAAGAAAACCTCCATCAACACATAGTGAGCAGTCTTTGGCAATGTCTCGGGGGTAGCAGCCTCTGACTAGGACACATGTTCGTTAAATGGCCATCAGCAATTGTGCTTTATCTGGCCTACATAAACAGGCTTGGCCTCAAAAAACAGATGGCAGATATGGTGAAAGTTATGGCAAAGCACCTTATCTATTGACAGTTCTCCAGATTGTGATACCAAACAGGAATTTTTGAAATAAAACAGAGCTTTGGCATCAGTTCTTGACAGCCCATTCAGAAGCAAGGGTCTTGACTTTAGTTTTCCATTTGTAGCTATTAAAGAAAGTCAGCTTGTCCTTCCATTGTTTTGACTGTATCTTTGCCTACTTTGAGAAATCTTGTTACATTGAGATCATCACAGCATTTATCCCTGTGGAAAATGGTTTCTCAAGGCCTTTTCTCCTGTGAAGGAGAAGAACTTCTCAACACCAACCAATCAACATGAGCTGGCTCTACCGTCTACAACAATTAGCTGCCGCCTCATACCCAAGAAGCAGAATGATTGGTGCACGGTGCCGAATGCCAACAAAGATATGCCACGTAATATATGCAGGAGATGTTAATATAGCAAATAACAGAAGTCGCCATGGCATAATTTAAAGACACTTCAGTGATTGAACATCAGCAAATCGGAAAACAATCATCAAAAATCAGATTTTTGCATGTCTGTAAACAAGTACAGGTAACTAAATATCCTGCAAATGATAGGCCAGAAGCAACCTCTAAGGACAAAATAGGATATATGTTATTAATTTGTACCGTTCGGACATTACTACAAACACGTAACGGAATGGAGAGTTATATCTTTGAACGACTGCAGTTTGCTTTCTTTTTTGTCAATTTTTCGTTGACGAAAGTAATTACGAGGGTTCTGCGGACTTATACTTCAATTTTAAACCATCTCTGTAAAGTTCAAAATATTGGCGAATCTTTCGGATAAATCATGATAGTGTCTTTAAGTCAAAAATCCTAATTGGGGAAGACACAGATCTATTAATACTTCTCCATTATGCAGAAGAGAGCTGTAATGACCTTTACTTTTGGTCTGACAGAGACAAGTAGAAAACATGTGTATAATATAAAGCTTTTGAAGCGCTTATTCAGTGATAACATTCGCTCTAATCTGCTGTTTGCCCATGCATTTTAAGGTTGCGATACTACTTCATGAATATTTGGGGCTGGAAAGAAGTCTATTTTCTTCAAAGTTATCCATGGTGACCCTGTGCTATGAGCTTGTTCCAGAGTATTTTATACTCCCAATATGGATTCTGAATCGATAGAAAGTGAAGGCTGCAATGCAATGGAGTCCCTGTTCAATGGTCAGATATCGGAGTCTTTTAATGGTAAAGGCATACCAGGGCATTAACAGCAGAAACTAACATCTGGTAGAAACCACTGATGGGTTGGCACCGAGATAGCGATTAACCTCCTTTTTTAAAGCCGGCCAGATGATTAGTAGCAGGAATGCGCTCAGGAAGGGCATACCAGATGTGGGTAGTTGAAGGAATAAATGATCTCTGATGGCTGACCATGTTAGATCTTGGGGTCTCAACTGCAAGGTCATGAGATCGTACTGACCACTGGAGATGAGGGTCTATAGTTTTAGGCATCAGTTGGCAAAGTATTTCGGAGCCTCCAGATAGAACATGCAGAGAAAGAGTGTAGTTTGCTCCAAATGCTCTTCGGTGTTATAAAACCTAAAAGATTTCCACCAAAAACCTCCGCTGCAAAACTCCTCTGTAGGAGAACATATTTACAGCTCATGCAATGGATGTGCAAGACTGATGGTCAAAATTCAACTGACTGGGGCTGGGTAGTACAAAGGGGAAATTATTTCCCCTCATGAACAAGTCGTGCACCAGAGTTTGATCCAATGCAATTGTTCTTCAGGATGCATCACAATGAAATGTACCTGCAGAAAGAATGGAATGCACCACAGCTTGTGGACATTCATGTCAAAACATGGACCAAGGTCCAGTGTCAATGATGATAAACTTGAAGACTAAATAGTAACAGTGTGGTCGATCTCATCTGTTGCAAACAAGTGTCTTTGCCACATGTTGGTGATGATGTGAATAATGTGAAATTACTTTCTGCTATACTTGAAGAATTACACAATTATACTGTAAACAACATAATTTGAAATGAAGATAGATTTATAGCTGATAAAAAATCAACATGACTACAAATTGTGGACAAATAGCCCACTAAAAATATCATTTTTTATTCTAATAGATTTGTAATGCCAGATTTTATAGAAAATGACACCTAATTTCATTGTAATCTGTCTGATGCTATATATTTTCAAAATGGTGGACAGTGGCCATTTTGAAGATGTCAAGATGCTCTCAAAACTTTAAAACAACATCTTAATGTATTTCTTATTCCTCAATTAATCAAAAATAACACCTTATTTCCCATTTTTGCCCATCTGGTGTCATAGATAAAAGAATTCATACTTTTCAACATGGTGGATGGCAGCCATATTGGATTTAGAGGCCAAGATGATATCTCAATTTAATAAAACTCATTTAAATGGATTTGTTTTCTTGTTTGTCATTTTGGCCCATCCGGCACCAGAGATACAATAATTTGTACTTTTCAACATGGCAGATGGCGGCCATATTGGATTTTGAGGGTAAGATGATATCTCAACTTCATAAAACCCATTTTAATGGATTTGTTATGCTAGAATTAGTAGGAAATGACATCTTGTTTGCCCTTTTAGCTCATTTATTACCAGAGATATGAGGATTTATGTTTTCAAAATGGCGGATGGCGGCCATTTTGTTTATGTCATATTTTGAAACGCTTTCTGGGACTTCGGTTTGCGAACTTTTGATATATTATTAAACTGATCTTATACTCCAGCAAATACAAAGAAAACCTTCTGTTGCAATTTTTTTTGGTTACTGTGGTTACGTGTCTATGTTGATCCTACTAAATCAGAAAAATTGGAAAAAAAAATCAGCAACACTTTGGATTTTTTAAAAAGGAAAACGCTTCATCATGTATTAAATCACTACCAGGTCATGCTTCAGCAAGGCAGGTACACATGGCGGCATGACTCTGTTCTGCGTTCGTCCAGACACTCTCGCGAAATTGTTGATCTGCCGTGGACCTTTTATTGCGATCTTACCGGTACAAACAAAGTGAGGGCACCACTGTCCCTACGGCTATTCTGACAAACTCAAACGGGCAGAGAACGGACCTGGTCCTCATTAACCGCAAGTCTAAAAAGATCATTGCCATCGAATTTACCATCCCGTTCGAACAAAATATCCGCAATGCTCACGACCGCAAGGTGAACAAATAGTCAAGTTTGATCTTGGACCTACAAGAACAGAGTTATGATGCTAAATTATTCTGTATTGAAATTGGTAGCAGAGGCTTAATTTCTGATGATAATAAGTGCAATATCCAAAATATTTTCACCTCTGTTTCGCTGGGCAATAAACCTCACAAAATCATGTGCAAGAAGCTCCAAACCAATCTCAGTAAACGTGCAATACTGGCTTCTTATGCAATTTTTTACGCAAAATACGACCAAGACTGGTCAATTTCTTAACAGTTTTAATTTGTAAATATATATATCTTGTAACTTTTTATTTTTTTTTTTTCATATCTATTTTGTATATTGTGTATTTTGTATTTGTCATTCATTATTCCTGCAGAGATATGGCCTCTGAAATGTCTTTTTCCGACGTCGTACTCTAGTCTGGATTTGTATCACCTTTTTGATCTATTTTGTTGTTATTGTATAGTGAATAAAGATTGAAATGAATAAATAAATAAAATGGGATACCCATTGCCATTGGTAAATGATTCAAAACAAAGCAAACACAGGGACTAAGGCAAACACAGGCTGCAGGGAAACCTAGTACAGGGAACCTTTACGTCGTTTTTTGACTTTGGTGGTCGGCACGACGTAAAGGCCAATAATGCATTGAAAAGCCGTAGCAATCAAGCACTGTATAAAGTGTATAGACTCATGGACTTGTCGATGCAGTGCTGCGTCGGAAGTCAATTACACTAAGAAAAATAACCCTAATGGCCGCAGTATTTATCATGCACCTACTTGTACTTGTTATTTATCTCCTGCAATTCTGTTTCTTCAATGAAAATAAATATTAAGTCTGTATTTGCAGGAATTTTGGAGATATTCTTGTCGGGATTCGTGCTACACGATTTGACTTATGTAATGTTGTTATACTAGAAATGAGGGTGATTTGTAAATGTGAAATGCAAAAGATTGATAATGACTCGTCTGACATGCCCGAAATTTCAGTATGACTCCGTTGTACTAAGGGAAACCCTTTTAGCCCTAACTTGATTTCAGAGGGTAAATGAAAAAAATACCTTTCTTCAGATACCAAAATTGTGACAATTTCCAGTAAGACCTGAGGTTGTGGAAACAAGGCTTTTTCTATTTTATTTCAATCAAATATGGTCATTGTAAATAGATAAGTTTAGAATTTTGGACAATCTTGTGAAAAAAGACTTGGTTGACTCTCCTGCACAAAAGAAAACAAATAACATTCCACCGGATAGCACGCGTCAAAGTTCTACAGCCCGTACGAATGGCAATAAGGTGACAAGCCCTAGGTGAGCAACGGCATAAGTGATGAGTTTTGTGATATGTGATAATGAGAAACAGACGGAGTATCCAGTATCGACCACCAGGGAAAACATTGATAATGTCAAAAAGGGTCAATGTCTCACAATAACCAAAAATAAAATGTAGGTCGAGGGGTCCCACGTTGCATCGTCAAAGGGGAAAACGCGTCAAAAAAAAGCAGACATTTTCAAAGAAATCCTACACTGAGGCTACTATAAACTCTGGCTTATGTAAAGGCAATGCTTAACCCTTGGACCTACAGACAGTTACAGTTTCTTTCAAATTTTGTTAAAAAAATCAAAATGATGCCTATTAAGGCCAAAATTAGAATCAGCCTGAAAAATGCATTCTAAAATGAGTCCCAAAAACAAGCCTAGTCTTAATCGTTTAGGAACCGATGCAAAAACCACTGACTTTGTGTTATAACATTACAGAATCTACGGTTTGGAAAGCGATAATAGTCAACCATATAGGGAGACAACTAAATGACTAAGTAGCACGGATTTCAGACACTATTTAGTTTAAGATCAAGCAACATGTCCGGATGGGATGACATGCTCCTGCCATGTGTCGTCAGATGTAACCCATGCATCTCGATAGACAATTTCTCAAGCCTATCATTTGTGACCACGAGGAATTCCCATCATGTAACATGGGTTTTTTTGGTCGCTTGTCGCGATAACTATTACTCAGGATCAGAGTTATGGAATTTGATGCGCCGCCCGCAGATGTTTAATAAATAAATTGCAAGCTCTCTCATGTTACCACTTTTGGTAATATATGAAAGCTTGACATTAAAGAAAGTCTGTTTCTGTTTGCCACAGTGTCAAAGGTTTGTTCTTATATTTCATTATCAATTTAATGACAATGATGTAGTCATGTCAATTATTATTTGAAAGGTGTTGAAATATACCCCTCCTACTGCCAATAGGCATTGTATGATTTGGGGATATCTCAACTTATTAACATGCAGTTTGTTTCTGGAAGTCAATTTGTACCAAAAAAATTGTTCCCCCAATCGCAATGTGCATATTGCAGACAAAACATTCGAAGGGATTTTGGGGTTCTGAGTTAAATGACAACGTCTAAATGGGATTTATTGGTGCCCACTGCTGACAAAGTAGAATTGTGATAATTGCCCTCTATGCCCAATTGGACACAGAGATATGTGTTAAAACCTAGATTTAAACAAAACGTTGCCCACAATGAAATTTGTAAATATTTGTCACCGGATGAGCTATAGAGTTTTCATAATCCCTTGGAACGGACATACGCACAGTTATCTCTTAACATTAACCTGCGCTACAGCAATCTAAACAGGATCGTCAAGGCGGGGCAGCGGCGTACATAGTTACATGTCGAAGGGATTTTGACATACTATAGGGGTATAGATAATCCAAATCAGTTGTCAAACTGTGTCAATCTTCGATATTATGGGTTTTATTATGTTTTTGTCATAATAAGTTGCCAAACAGCCTGCATGTGCATATTTTACTCTTCCCATCACTTCAGAAACTCAAAACATAGTTGAAACACAGAAAAAGCTTCAATGAAAAACACAAACATGCATGCTGACTGCATGGAACACTCCTTTCCATGCACCTAAAGATCGTATCAGTATCCACAGTCCTTCCTCTCGAGCATCGCCCCCATTAACACGACCTTGCAAAAAGATGAATTTTCGATATCTTGCAATATCACCTTAAGAGCCACATTAAGATGCCTCTTCAAAGCAATTTTAAATGTCAGCAGTTGCACTTCAAAGGAAATATTCCACGGCATTATCTAAGTGGGAAATATTCACAGCAGCCTAATAGCGTGTACAGATTCAATTTGTAGCAATTTAGTATTTTAAACAAAATCATGTGGTGGGGCATTAATAATTTGTTGAAATCAATTGCCTTTATGGGCAGTGTTTAGGTTTTTCCAATAGATGACCCATATACTGACACCCTTTTCTGAAACACTATATTTTTTCTACTCTAATTATAAGTCTTGACATTACAAAGTATTTTGCATGATTAGCATAACTCTAAACCCTAACCCTTATCCTACCCATTACCCTTTACAGTTAGACAAAGTGTTTGCCCAATTATATCAGAACTGGGTCAAATATATTAAAGGGATTCAAACCTCTTTTTCATTTGTCATGTACAACCGGAAATTGGACTTTTTGGGCTATTTTGGACATTCACTCCATAATTCTAAACACACATGAAGAATCTATACATATTTGGAATCCTTATAACCATACTTATAACCAAACAATTTTATATACTTCTCAATAAGATTGGAGCTAATTTAAGCTCTGCCCCTATTTTACCTATACCATTTCCCCCTCACCATGAAACGTGAAAAATCTGTAATGCCCCTATAGCCAAAAAATCTTCCTTTGGGCATGCCCTAACTTTGTGCCAAGTTTCAGCAATTTGTAAAATAAAATAACTGTTTTAAAATAATTACATGTACTCTGAGATTTATAAATTTATATTTTACTTAAAGGGTGGGTGACCCGATCATGGTCTGATTTTCCATTATGATGTTTTTCTCCCACACATGAAAGCATATCCCCAAAAATATCCAATTACAAATTTTTAGTTACATCGGTCCAGCCATTTGGGAGTAGAAGCCAAAATATGTATTAAATTGCCCCAAAGACCAGAGAGTGTGTGTTAATAAATGTGGTCAACCACATTTGGAGACGTTTATGTTCATAACATCAAAACAAAACATTTCCTGGGCCTTAAACTTCACTGGGGCAATGAGAAAAATACTTTCTTCTGATACCACAATTTCAATTTTGATGGAGAAAAAATGTTTTTGGTGATATGCTTCCATATGAGGGAGAAACCATCATATGAAAAATTGGACCATGATGTGGGTCATACACCTTTAAGAGAATTGTTCTCCTTCTCACCATTTGCCCCCCCCCCCCCCCACCACAACCAACAACACCACCACCAAGAACACCAGAAAGGATGGCCCGGAGAAAACTCCAAATATATGATTTAAAAAAAAAAGAATTCTTTGACACTATTTAAAAGAAACAATCTCAATAGCTTACACAATAAAATGCTCAAGTAATCATATAACCTGAAAAACCGCTCATCCATTACAAGGTTTCTGTGGATCCACATTTAGCTCCAAGCAATTTCAATCCCGTAATTGAAAATATTCAAAGACTTATTAGGGGAATCAAGAGCATACATTGATTATATTAAACAGCTATTATTATTAAAAAAGCATTTACCCTTTAATTTGCTATTTGGATATACAGACGAATGCACCAGTTTTAGAAGCGTTTTTTATTTATGCCAGGGGGGAATGGAGGATTTTCAACTTATTTTCTGCAAACATTTTTCGCGTTCCCCCCTCGCTTTTTTCCGTTCAAAAATTTCATCCTCCCCCCTTGATCATGCTGATTTCCCCCTTTAACAGTTCATGTTCCCCTCATCTCTCAATTGATGGAAAAAATTCACGTTTCCTCCCCCCTCTCTCTTAAAAAATTTTTCGGGTTCCCCCCTCAATCCTCCATCCCCCGGCGTAACTATGACCCCTCCCTTAGTACAATGACCTTCACTGCATTGCCGTCTACTGCAAACGTGGAAATATTCACCTGCATTAATTTTTCAATTTTTTCGCGCACTTCTGTGCAGGCGCCAAATTCAGAACAACACGAGAATGTTTATTTGGGTGTAAGTCTGATTTAGCTACCTAAACAAAGCCAATTTAAAACAAGTGAACATGCTCAAAATTGCAAACCGAGAAATTTACTCCCTGAATTACCCACTTTTACAGTATGAAGTATGTTTGGGCAGTAAGCTAGCATTGCATTTCACACAGTATAGTGTGTTCCTATAGAGACTGTTTCCGGTATATTAGCAGCACTAAAACATCACATTCTTGATATTTTCCTATTTACAGTTAAAAGTTATCTGTAATGGATGCATTTTTTTTCACACATTTGACGCAAATTAGCCCGCAGCATATTACGTGTGGTATTCCACCAGGTCCAATACTTGGCCCTTATGTTTTCCTATAAATATATGGGTAATACAATAATATGCTACAGCATCTGAATATGTACAGTTCTATTGTTTTGGCTGATGACACAACAATATTGTTCTCGCATGAAACATTACAAGTAGATCTGGTAAACAAGAATTGCCAGAAGGTACATTGGTTAAAGCTCAATGATTTCATACTGCCCAACAAAAAAAATTGCAAGATGATAGAACTGCCTTAATCTAAACCACCAAATAGAAAGATTGCTTAGTATTATATGTCTTGTGTACATATTGGTAAAATTTAACTAAATATGGAAAAGACCACATTCATTCTACATCAAAATTCTTCTAGAAAAGTTGGTACAGTATAATTAATAACTCCGCCTATGTTACACTTGATTGCATATTTAATAATATAATAATTGATGAGATTTTGTCTGCTAATATTTCCACAAGTTTCTGATCTGGTTCCATTTTTACAGCCAGTTATTATTGCTGAAAATACTAACAGCATCAGAAGCTTGTCATTTCTTTCCAGCGAGTGTATTTCACACAAGCTGTTTGACTCCATGTAAATCGTCTCTTCTTATTTTTAGAACAAATGTAAGCATTGGTGACACAATTTGACAACTGCTTAATTAGGAGCATGTAAGAGCTATTATCCCTGCAAAAAATCAGACAATTCCATGCGGGAATCTTGCTACATAGGTTACAAAGTTATAATTTGTGTGTCTGAGTGGCCGTCCGTGTTTGTAAAACATTTAAAAATTGAAATTTCGTAATTGCACAGGATGTAGTTAGGTACTAAATTATCTTAATCAGTTGTCAAAATGTGTCGCTGTTGATATTTTTTGTTTTATTTCCTGGATTTTGTCATAATAACTTAGACTTTCAAACAGCTGTGTTCACTTCCCATAAAAAAAAACCCACATTTCGGACTGCATTATAATGCAACTTCTTCCATTAGTTTTTGTGGGGCATAGACAACACTTGAAGAGTCAATTGGCCTCTTGACTGTCATAGATGCCTTTTTTTTCCAGGTTGAAACAATGTCTTGGCTTGTTTTCCACCTTGCACAAACCACATAAATCACTGGGTAAAACTGTTATGTTGTATTTCCAATTTAGAAAAGATCCATTATTAAGCAATTGCACATTCTTTTGAAGAGAGCCCCCATTTTCAAAATTTGAATATTTTGGCAAAGTTAGCGTTGGTGATTGTCTAGTAAACTACATCTGCGAACGCGAATGCTAAAAATATATGCGATTTATCATAATTAAGCATTTGCAGTCCAGATTGGGACTTTCACGGCAGAGCTGGAATGCTACTTTTATGTCCCTCCATGATGAAAATATCCACCTCGATCAATAACCTCTATCTTGATTTTGGCCTGAACCAATAAAACCACTAATGGATAAGCGTAAACACCTACATGGCGCTATTTCCCGGCTATTTCACATTGGAAGGCAGTTTCCAGCAGCCGTTGAATTATTATCGGGATCCCGATAATAATAATTCTAATTACCAAATTCCTTTGTTTGTGAGACACAGACATTTTCGAGCTTACCAATCACAGGTATGGTTTACTAGCCAGTTACCAATGCAACCGTATAAAAATCTCAAATTTTTTGAAAATTGGGGGCGCTCTTCAAAAAAATGTGCTAATATTGCTTTAATTAAAGGAGTCATCCAACACATAAAAATTGCCAGTGTCATTCAAGAAATTTCACCGCCTAGGAAATGAAATACAGCTGCCCTATTTGAGCAACAAATAACACCTCCTGACGTACATTTATTTATCTATTATACTTGATTCGCGCTGATATAGGAGCTGGGGAAAAGTTTTGGGTCATATCCATTCGGTGAAATAGAGAAGCATTTTAATCTATCCAAGAAGTCGCTTCGCTGCCTAACAATAGAAAGTGACTTGAAAGGAAAACAGCCAAGTACAAAACTTAATTTTGTTTCCTATACTTTTCTGAATTGAACTTTGTAGTTTTAATGCAAATCGACTTATAAATATTTCACATCATTTCACTGTAAATGAATTAAACGCCCTCAGATTTATTAAGATATTTTTCACGTCTTCACTGTATCCTCGTGGAGCCATATGAACGAATTTGTAGGCCTATGTTCCTTCAACACTGTTCCTAAATGTACATTGACAAAGTAATTCCCGAATTATTTAAACTTAAGAATTTTAATTTATGCAACGTTAATTACAAAGTTGTGCTTGCGTTTTTATGTGTTTAGGTTATTAAGAACTACGTTGGCCCATCTAGAGTGGGTATAATGACTATTGTATTAACCGTATTTTAGGTAACGTATGAAAGTAATGATGAGGCCCCATCACCTGTGTGGACAGAGCAAAAACCATTGTTATCAGGTTCAGGATTCAATAGCGCACCTGCCTTATACAGGTAGTATTTCACATCTTAATGTACATTACTTTTACCAGCTGACCCACTATGTTTTGACCACTACACATTGTAATGTATTGACCTAGAAGACACAGTATAGAATGCACAGACTATAGCTGTGCACCCCTCACAAACAGCTCTCACCCATAAAAAAGGACAGGTTTGTCCCTATATCACAGCAGCCGAATCGAGTGTAGCAACTAATATTTGACATGTTCAGAGAGCTAAATACAATAATCCGTACTTTCTAAATATCTGTCAAACCAAACATGATAGACACCAAGCCACTTTCATAAATGGCCACATCGAGGAATTAAAGCAATGACAGCATATTTTTTGAAGAGCGCCCCCAATTTTCCAAAAATTTTGAGATCTTTGCACAGTTGCATTGGTAACTGGCTAGTAAACTATATCTGTGAATGGTAAAGCTCAAACATGTCTATGTATTATAAAAGAAGGAATTTGGAATTAGGATAATTAATATTGTATACCGATAATATTTCAGTGGCTGCTTGAAAGTCCTCCAAATATAATTATAGCCAGAATATAAAAATAGTGCCATGTACTACACTCATTCATTAGTTGTCCCATAGTTGTTCCACTGGTTCAGGCAATTTTCGCAAGGTGGCACTATTTTCACAATGGACAGACAGAAATTTGGCGTTTCCAGTGCCGTCGTTAAATTACAATCGGGAATCCTGATTCTAATTACAAAATCACTTCTTTTATGACAAATGTGCACTTTCGAGCATTTCCATTCGCAGGTTTAGTTTACTAGACACTCATTACCAACACAACTCTGCAAAAATCTCAAATTTTGAAAATCAGGTGGCGCGCTTCAAAAAACATGCTGTTATTGCTTTAAGACGACTGCTGCAACACCATAATTAGAATTGGACTCCACACTAGTCCAACATATTACTGCAATGACAACTAATCATCCTTAATCATTAACCTCAGAATACTCGCGAACCTTTGCTGCATACTCTCCATAGTCGGCATAGCCATGATGCATAGATGATACAAGGTACGGGTCAGGTTACCGTCCACTGCCGGGCGGTCAGCTGGCTCGAGTCGTCATCGCTAATTGCAACTGATAACGTGACAATAATTAGATTGGACACCCAGCATCCCCGCTCCATTATATGGATGGATTACAACACGAAGTCTCAATGCTAATTTGGTTCACTGATAGAAGGTTTTGTGTTAAAGGTGCAAGGGGATGGTTTAATTTGAAACTTGTATTTAATTCTTTTACCAACAAAGAAATTATAAAGTGTAGTCTATTGGGGCTCTATCTTTTGCATCACATTTATTGTTTAATACAGTTTAGCACATTTGTATATGGAGGGAGAAATATAAAAACATTAATTCAAAAAACAAAATGAATGTGGCGTTGTATTTTTCACTATGAAAAGCTTAGGTAACACCCTAGGGTATGCACTCAAGTAATTTTAAAGGCTGACTCAGAGATTTCCCGATGAGGGCGCACTCATTTTTCAAACAAATTGTGTTTTTTGCATATTCATAATGCTCATCCATATACTAATCACTATGTGAAATAACTAAGCCCAAATCGAAGTCCTTCATATATAAAATCACAACTTTGTCATAAAATTTTGGATCCGGAATTTTTGTTATACACGGTATCCTATGGCACTGCATACTCTACATAAATGTGTACTGCATGAAAACGAAACATCCGATTCATCTCTAACTTTGGAATTATGCATTTTAGGTAATTATCTTTAGTTCTCGATGGCTATTTTTAATTACTACACAAAAAAATTATATTTCGAAATCTCTGAGTCAACCTTTAAGTTAGTATATTCAGAATTGATTTGGGGATAAACAAAAATTGAGCCATAGTCCAAATTATTCTGCCGCCATAAAAATGCAGTATTTAGACTTGTGATGAATACGGCGGCCCGGTAAGTATTTCCCATGGTGTAGTCTGTGTCAAAGACTGCAAGAAGATATTATCTAAATTAGTACTGCGTGAGAGATTAACGTTATCAGTCCGTCATAGCGAATGCATGCAAATGAAACTAAATCTCAAATATCTCCGAAAAACGAAGGGGTTCTATGGAGATTTTTGCATCAGAACTATGTTTTGTTTTGAATATGTATCGTAATTGGGTCTGAACCTATAGAACCTAGCGAGAGAATTGAACATTTTTGTCGGTACTTCGGTGCTCGCAGACACGGAAAAGTGAACACGCAATCGCTATGGGCCGCATCCCTTTTTCCCACAATACCTTTCGGTATTATTCCAGTCTTGAGAATTTTCAACGCTGGTTTCAATTTACGCCAACTTATTTTTTCAATTTTAGAAACAGGATTACGTACTTACCGCACCGCCGTATGTGATTAACTGAGTATAAAGCAATATCTTAAAAAAGGCCTTATCTATTAAATAAATATAAAATAAAGTTATACAATCACCTACTGGTAAATTAACCTTAATTTTTGTCAACAAATTTCATACCATACACCTAATGTTATCACTATCAGAATATGGAATGAAAATAAGACATCTGGCAGAAAAATTTCCAAACCGTTTTTCCTTTTTGTTCTGTAAAATTAACAGAACATTGTCACAGGTTCAGATAGATGTACAAGGTTGTGGGTGATAAAAGAATATGTACGTAGATGAGTCCTATATGTGTTGGTGTTTGGGTGGGTGTGCAGTTAGTTGTAGTCACTCTAAATAGGCATGAAGTGTTTATGCTTTACAGAACAAGTTCTGTATTTTTAAGGGAAAAAATACTGAATATTTCAATTTACAGTCTAGAATTTTTATGGGCATCTCTGACAGTGTACCATGCAGTTGATGTATTTTGTAGATGCGGCATTCTTGCATAGATGGATGTAAAATCCACTTTCAAAGTTTTGATTGACAAAACTGTTTTCACTGAAAGACCTCCATCCCTAATATCAATTTCTGTAACAAACTCGAACCGCTGGATTCACCTGCCATCACGGTTTTGTGATGAGAGGGCCTATCATATGACCTTTGACCTTGGTATGTGACCTTTGACCTTGATATGTGACCTTTGACCTCATATACAACTGAGGGTTTCCGTGTAATATCCATAAAAATGTACACACTGCATTCTTCTGTAGGGGAAAGTCTTGCCAGAGCAAAGGACTTGGAGCTTGAGTTCTATCATTTTGGGGGGTTGGTAAATTTTGTGACCCCACTTTGCCTGACATGACTCAAAATTCAGCCGCCTTTACGGAATAAAGTACAGTATCACATGCACTTTATTCCGTAAAGGCTGCCAAATTCAGAGTCGGGTCAGGCAAAATGGGGTCACAAGATATACCAACCCTGTTCCTGAAATTAACTTTGGAAAAGAACATATATGTGATGTGATCAAGCAAAATGAGTCGGAAGTCGCAAATATTGATTTTGAGATATAGCCAACAAAGGAGAAAATGTCTTATTATTTTCCTATGTTTTGGCCACCCTTCAATTGATCATATCTTTGGAAGTAATTGGTCAATTTCAATGGGGATTCAGCAAAATGTAGCTTTTTAAATGGTGCATACAGCTGCATGAAAAAGTAAAAATTGAATCGGACCGACTTCAGACTCATTTTGCTTGATCGCATCACATATATTGTTAGCCGATCCTGTTCCTATTTGAAATTAGCTTGAAATAGGAGTCTGTCTGTGGAACTGAAAATCACCGAGGGTCTTATTTGCACATACTCTCAAAATTTCTTAGAATAAAATGGACAAATCTGAAAATTTGATTACATATTTTAATTTATTAGATTTATAATTCTTTTCATCTTGAATTAATGTTTAATCTAAACTTGGATTTGTCCCTGATAGCAATCCAATTAGATTGATTTTTAATTTAAGAAATTTAAAGAGTATTCCATACCAGCATCCAATATGTGAGTGTCTCCCTTCTGGGTGTGACAACTGCAGGACAACCTTTTCCATTTTATATAACAATTTTTGAACCAAACAACCCACAAATTATTAACAGTAAACCATTTCAGTATACCTTTAAAGAGCGATAAGAGGATGTCACATAGTGAAGGAAATTGATTTTGTTGTTGATGTTGAAACAACACCGCTCTTCCTTTTTTAACCTTGACCGGTTTATACTTAGCCATTGTATGCGCTAAAATCCAATACCTGCATTTTGTTATTTCAATTTGTAAATAGCATCAAAGGGGGCTTAAAATAGATCATGATATACGTGCAGGATTTTATGTTGATTTCAACAATAATATTTTTTATTAGATCATGATATGATCTGTTGCTATATTTGTTCCCTTACAGCTGGTCTAAAAACAATTCAGTACATTTTTGGAAGATCAATAAATAATCCGGAGGAAATTGTTTGATGAGATGAGAATTGACCTCATACACAAGGGCGGATGCAGAGTGGTCATTAAGAGGGGGGCACAGGGGAAAAGTATGGCCAAAGATGGTCAAATTTTGCATGATTTTGAGCAATTTATATACACACAGTCTGTCCTATGGGTAAATTTAGTACACAATTTTGCTTCTATAACGGCTGGACCAATTTAACTCAAATGTAATCAGAGAAATAAGAGAAATCACCAAATGAAAAATCAGACCATGATCGGGTCACCCACCTGACAAGATTTTCTAGTCAAATTTGACTGGAAAATTTTGTTAAATTTGACCAGAATATAGTAAAGTTTGACAATATTCTGGTTTCAAGTGGCCTTTATATTATATAGTAATTTTTTTAAGGAGTGGGTCTGTATGCATGGTTCTAGCAGAACCTATGACGAAGCAAAACTCAATCCGTGCACTCAAGGGTCAAGTGAACTTAATGCAAGTCTCAGAGAAACTGGCAATCATTGAATTAAATAAAGACAAAAAATACAATCTTGAACCCGGCCACTCTCGCTATCTAGGCATGAGAAATACCACTCGACCACAGGACTGTGTTACGTGAATACCACTGAAACAAACGCTAGTGCTTTTTTTTTCCATGTAGGAAAAACCATCACAGAGGTTGAAAAATCTTATATTTTACCTAAATTTTGGGGTATTTCTTGGTTGATTGATCCCGTCATGACTGACAGCTCTTGACTGCAACAATGGTATACGCCATTTCTGATGATCCTTTGCAAGGGCAAATAGTTCTCATAAAGGGGATGCAACCACAGATTTCAGTTGGTATTTGTTACCTCATAATCCTAATTCTGTGGGTCTCAGCAGGGGAGGGCGGCCAAGAAATCCCAATTTTAGACGTAACCATTGGTTTAACACGTA
Organism: Ophioderma brevispina; assembly: GCA_023653785.1. Classification (NCBI taxonomy): domain Eukaryota; kingdom Metazoa; phylum Echinodermata; class Ophiuroidea; order Amphilepidida; family Ophiodermatidae; genus Ophioderma; species Ophioderma brevispina. The sequence continues at coordinate 79,927 of JAMKCH010001833.1, forward strand.
AAAGCAAAATCTTGACGAAAAAATCTGAATTTTTTTTATGTTGTCAAGGAATAGGTTTTTCTGATTTGTTTTGTATTAATAACGAATGAGGATGAGGTCATATGTGGGTCATGGGAACACCCACGACTGACGACCGACCCACATCAAAGCAACCAAATTGGTTTGTAGTTTGCACTCCGTATTGCTGTAATTTCTTTTGACATTTTGGTGAGTTGCTATAATGAAGGAGGCTTGGCCGCCGCCACCGCCTGGGTCTCAGAGCAGCCAAATAAGATGTGAAGTTGGGCAAGGCACTTTCCTGCCTTTCTCAGTCTCCATATATGTGTGAAATGTGGGACCTGTTAGGATAGTCAATAGGCACCACCCAAGGGTATATTTATGGCAGAAGACATATTTTAGTGACATCAGAAATAAATGTAACACACTTTGATACTTGGTTTAAAGGCACTTTTTAAGTGCCTACTTTTTTCTCTTTTAAAATAAGATGATTTTAAGGGGTCTTAACAGTTTTATGAATATTTCTTTTACCTAAAACTCCTGCTATGTAGCTGTGAGATGGATATGTAGAATATCAATTTGGTAAATCTGCATTTTTTTGCTTTGCCATTCATGAGAGAAAACAAACACAGAAGGGCAAGAAGAAATTACAGATGATATTGTCATCTGGTAGGTTTCTGTGTCAGACCTAAATCTTCAGTTTTAGGATGGGGCAAGTGGTAAAAAGTCCCAAGTGTAATACTTTGTTGAACAGACCATCACTAATATCCCTCTTGCTTATATCTTGCTTGTCGCTTGTGATTTGACGCATGACACCACAGCAAACATAAAGAATGATTCACCAATGAAAATGATCTGTCAAATGATCCACGGAATCCCATTAGTCAATGCTCAAGTCAACCATGAATCAATCCTCGGTGGGATTCTCCCAAGAGTTTGCATTACTTTTTTGTCTCCTACTCCTACTCTTTGTTAAATCTGTTTCAACCAACGACATATAAGGTAGACAAGCGGATTCTCCACAAATGGCATAACCAAAATTAAGGTGCCCAAAAGTATTATAATGAGCATACGTACTTCATTATCATAGTTTTGGGCACCACCACATTTGGATTACGTATCATCGTATTTGGAAAGCCCTTATGCATATTTATGAGACACGCAAGTATTTTACGTATTTAGCGAGTGAAAACAACAACAACAACTGATGCCACATGCTATCACTCACATTCAAATATCTCTTTTCCTGAGCAAAATTAACAGGGGTCATCAGGAGACTTTTTGTGCATTAGGGATGCAGGAATCTTTTTAGAGGCATGGTTTCTTCAATCGACTGGTTTTCACATAATTGCAGAAAAATCGGCCGATTAGACAATGGAACACTGGGGAAATGCAACACTGATAACATAATGTGTGACGCACAGATTTTTATATGCACATGCTTGCGCAACAACAGTGACGACGCGTAAGTGCTTGCGCAACAACAACCACAGCGCGCTGAAGGTTTTTCAAATTCATAAGTGTGTCATAAATTGAAATTGGGTCAGATGGGTCAGCTTACAGAAACACCCATTTATTATAGCTTATTATTATATCTAAATATTGTTTCATACAATCCTTTAACCCTGTGATGTCTCACCTTTCTAACTTTCTTACAGCATCTCTGATTGGCTCATTACATGATATATCCTATCAAAATAGATCTATATATTTGTATGTACCCTTTAAGCTGTTCTTACCATGTCTCCGATTGGCTAAAATTAGAGCATATAACTCTATGACTAACCATATCAAATTGGCCGACAGTATATCCAGGGATGGGTAATGCTGTATAATGCCTTCTCAAGAGCTCATATACAATGGGAGTTCACGACACATGTGGATGTGATAGATGGAACAAATTCCAGGTGCAAGGTTTTTAAGAAATGCAAAAAGTAATCAAGAGTGAAAGGATATGTTTACATAAGAATATAAGTTTAACTGCACTCAGCTGAAAATCTTAAAGAGAACAACAAGAAGATTGTATCAGTTGCACAGCTCATATTTTGTGATATTTGTTTTATTTTGTATTCTTGATATTTGTTTTGTTTTGTATTCGTGATATTTGTTTTGTTTTGTATGTCATGATTTTTTTTTTCATTGGCATGTTGCTGTTTGTTACAGAGTTGTATGTTTGCTTCCTAATGGGGGTAAAAGGAAATGCTACAAAAGCATTTCTCATATTCTCTAACTCCTCCAATTCAACATGTACAATTTGCCCGTCTAACAAAACCAATATTTCCAAATTCCACAGAGAGTAAATTTTGTCCCCTGTTCCCATCTTTTCCTTGAATTAACCCTTCCAATCCGGGTGTTTCTGTAATCTGACCAGGTTTACTGGACCACCTTCCCCTGACCACCATGAATTCAACAACCTTAATGGAATAAAGCTGTAAAGGTTGTTGAATTCATAGTGGTCAGGGAAGGTGGTCAGGTAAACCTGGTCAGTTACAGAAACACCGTTTCAACCCCGGTAGATGGGAGTTTCCGTAATCTGACCCATCTGACACACTTTTTTCTGATGCACTTATGAATTCGGAAACTCTTCATGGAATAAAGCATGTTGATTCCGTTAAAGTTTCCAAATTCGTAAGTGTGTCAGAAAAAAGTGTGTCAGATGGGTCAGGTTATGGAAACTCCCCTGGTAGATTTTGTATAGGGTTTAATACTCAAGGTGCATTTCGTGATTCCAGCACCTTGTGTTTTATTCATTGTTTGCTAGATATCCTTGAGAAAAGCTTATTCACAAAATTTGAGTTGATTCCAATCTTGTGGTTTTGTGTTATGAGCAATTGCTTGTTTGCCAACTGTTCCATAGAACACTGTGCTGAAAATACAAAGTTATGAATTTCTTACAGATATGACCGAATTTGCACATAAAATTAGGTACACATGGATTACTAAGGCTAGCGGATGAGGTTGTGGATCTCTAAATACCCTAACCTAAGATTAGGCTTACAAATATGGTTCGAAAATGCATAATTTTGAATTTTTTAAATTGAAGATTTTTGTGATTTTTTGAGGGGAAAATACAGATTTTTTTCTGTGACTATATTTGCCTACAGGGTTCTAAGAGCTAAACAAACACATTTTCTGGGTCATCTAACAATACACGCACCAACTTTGCCTCTGTTGTTGTAACCCCGGTCCATTTCTCTTGTCGCCGTTCAAAATTATACGACCAGAAAAAATTACAAACTAAGAAATTGACAAGTTAATTTGCTCGGATCGTGATGTTCACTTAACCCAGATAGCAAAGCCCAATACATCATCCTATGATGTCTTCTTGCACCAGTCTGTTTGCTCCTGCCTACAAGCATGGCATACATCAAGGAGCAGCATATGCTGAGATGTGCGGAGAAATATTCTCAAACCTGACGCACTGCCTTGCGGACCGCATTAATTTTAAAAGGAACTTTCTGGCAGAAATGGCATAAGAAATGTGACAAGTGTGCATTTTATTAATCCTGCTATGAATCAACATGTAAATTGTGACCAGAGGTACACGCATATCACTTAACCAGAGGGTGTTTTGAGTCAATCCCACAATGCACCAATTTTGGTTAATTTCACCTGAATAAGGTCATGTGATCCCACAAAAATCCTATTCTTAACACACAAAAATCCTGACTTTTACTCATTTTAGCCCACAAAGCACTAGTACTTAGAGAAGTTTTAGCATGATCATGAATTGCCTTGTGGTTCTTAATCTTCTTGAAGTTCTTGAATACTTTTATCCCTAAGCACTGACACATGTTTAGTACAGTACAGCATAGGGCATTGCAATGCATTATGGGATTGATTCAAAACACCCTCTATCATTTAACCTACTACTGAATCAAGCGACATCAAATGTCATGAATAATACAAAGAAATAGTGAACTCACTACCACCATATGCCAGTAAGGTTTTGGCATTTATGACATGGGATGACTAAACATTTTGCGTCTCCATCACCACACCAAGAGCTACAATATTCCCATCCCCAAGGGCATGGTTCAGTAAGCTGTGTATTTATTATGTATTAACCTGAACTGACCTTGTGTGTTCTGGGTATCTTAAAACATACTAAAAAAAACCCAAGACTGGGGTGTGTTTTCTAAATACATTGGCTATTTAAGTTTGGCCTTTTCCTCTGCCAAACCCAATGGGGTCTAAGGATTACACAACCTTCTGTGAGCGATGTTCAAATTGAAATGCTAACACCCTATTGTCTGTTTTGGGTCCTTTCAAATTTAACAAAGCGGTCACAGGTTATCCCACTCACTAACTCTAGATCAATATATAGAGGCGCGGATCCAGGGAGGGGGCAGAGGGGGCGCGTGCCTCCCGGTAATTCTGCAAAATCAGCCCATTTTGGACAAGTTTCAGCCTTCAGCCCCCCGGTAATTTTGACGTTTTTCAAATCCTGGATCCGCCCCTGAATATAGGATGATCAGCAACGTAAGTATAGCGGAATGAGTTTACCTGGCCTCTAATTCCGGTATGTGTACCTTCCCAAATTCTTGATAATGTATAAGCTACTTAGGTTTGTTTCAAAACCCAACCCATGATCAATCGATAAGCAGTAGTGTGTATGAGCTTTTTTTCGTTTACTATTGATTTCTGTTGATCTAGGCAGTCTCATTGGGCCGAGTTGCCTTTTCTATTTAGGTAGGTACGCATACCAGAATTAGAGGCCAGGTTGACCTCTTTCGCGTAAGTATATGGTAGAAATCACAAAATCAGAATGGGTAGTCTGTGGGCTGAAAGTTTTGGGTCCTAGGTGATATTCTTGGCCACAGGTGAAAAATGTGCCTCACCTACGATACTTAGGAAGGGGTCATTATTTATGCCAGGGGGGAATCCGAAATTTTTTTTGCGAGAGGGGGAACGTGAAATTTGTCATCAACGCGAGAGGGGGGGGAACATGAACTTTTAAATGGGAAAATCAGCATGATCAAGGGGGGAACGTGAAATTTTTGAATGGAAGCGAGGGGGGAACGCAAAAATTTTTGCCGAAAAAAAATGAAATCCTCCATTCCCCCTGGCATAAATAATGATCGCTCCTTTAGTGGCTCAATTCCAGGTCACCTATAAGCATGCTCACATAACCACTGCACCAATGCTTAATTCTAATTCAATTTTGCCTATAATTCTCAACCTAGCAGCAGTTCTAACCACAAGGAATGGCAAACTTTACTGTGAAACCGAGCCACCTACAAGTTCACTTGCTTCCAAATTGTGTTTCCTGGCATGGCAAAAGTTGGCAGGGCTCTTTCAGCGTGTACAGCTTTAGATAGCCATGCGTAAATACAAGCAACTTTGCAGGCTACAGAAACCCCCTGATAGGCAATCAGTTTGCATTTAACGTTCATCGTAAACAGCCATTGTCACATCAAAATCGCCTAAGATGGATCGCGGGCTATGGTTACCCATCGCAAACCAGACAAATTCATGAATTTTATAGGATTTCTGTCTCGTTGACAATGCAACATTCAGCTCGTTGGTGTTGGCTTTCAATGCACAATTATGCTTGTTTACTCCGAATGTGTGCGCCAGGTGCCCAAGGTGTAACAATACTGTGGAGTTAGATAAATAGCTTCGCACGAAATAACTCAATGTTGAAGACGAGTGTTTGAATGTGTCAGGTGCTGACAGTTCGATGAATACTTGCCTGACAATCTGAGGATAATTTGCCCTTTTTTGACTTGGACACAGATTAAAAGTTAATGCCAACTGCTGTCGGTAGTACATGTTAATGTCATATTCACCACGCGCATACAGGTTCCAATAGAAACAATACAAAGGAAGCTTCCTTCCTCTTTTTGAGGACTCAATGCATCTGCAAGTTATTATACGTCCAAATGGAATATACACTCGAAGCGATAAACTCTCATTCTCTCTCATCAATTCTAAAGAATTTTATTTATTTTCCTTTTGACTATATCATTTGAATTCCAATCTATATTCATGTTCTGCTGCATAATGCACATCATTTCACAACTTTATTCTCACAAACAGATTTTAACAATTTCATGTCTAAAGTAAAACATAACAACCAATGTTTTAAATTCCAATACATGTCCACCCACAAACCTCTTAAAAGATGCAAATATCATCAAGAATTGCACCATTATACCCTCCCGGCAGCTTTACAACAATAAAAAATACCATCATCACCAGAGATAGATAAATAGCCTAGCAGGACCCTTTTAAAGTCAAGTCAACACAAGACAAGGAAAGAAGTTACGGTAACACAGGACGAGCAAATAAATCGAGACACCAGTCTCAATTAATGATTGGCTATTATGGGCATGCCTTTCACAAGGCAGCACACTCCTCGTAGTGTATTTTCTTAATGTCTGAATTGCTATGTCCACATTTAGTCAATCTAGAGTGTCTTTAAGTGCCCTGAGATGTGTAAAAGTAGGTTTGTGGAGCAAATATCTAAGTGTCTTAAAATATTTGGACAACATCTGCACTAATTCTAGAGCTTTTTGGTCAACTTTTTTATGTAGTTTGACATGGCTGTTTAATCATTGATCACACGGTTCAATTTGGTCGTCTTCAGTGCTGTGTGAGCTATCAGTAGTAGATAGCAAGCTATCATTTTCAACAAATTATCCCTGTAAAGTGTAAGACATTGTTTTGACTAACTTTCAGCATACTTTACAGTGTACTGGTGACTGCATACTATCTTTGGTGGGAGAAGGGAGAAGCACAGTGTTTAAGGTCTTTGACCCTGGTACAAATTGCAGATTGGCAGACGGCCGTGGTTCATGTTCAGTTCCCAATACATTCAACTTCCTGTCAATTCTGAGAAACTCCCAATGCATAAGTCACAGGGCAGGTGCCCCATGACAGTTTCCATTAGGGTAGAGGACTACTGGCTGTCCTGTAAAACTCCTGCATGCTATTCTTGGTGCACAGTTCAGGGGGCGGATCCAGGATTTGAAAAACGTCAAAATTGCCGGGGGGCTGAAGGCTGAAACTTGTCCAAAGTGGGCTGATTTCTGGGGGGACGCGCATCCCCTCCTCCCCTCCCTGGATCCGCGCCTGCAGTTGTAAGGCAATAATATTAATCTTAAAAAGAAAAGCTGAAAATATTATTTGTAACATAGTGAAGGTTATTTTTTTCTTAACCCTAACCTGGACCGGGTGGTTTTGCCGAACATCGTCCCAGATGCAACGAGAAGCATTCTATTTTTTTAACGGCCCAGATGCAATGAGAAACAAATTTTGTGTTTCATTGCATCTCGGACCTTTTACCGGCACAGGAATAAGTAGAGTACAGTCGTCCCAGATGCAACGAGAAACATCGCGTCATTTTCCGGAAAGACGTCCCAGATGCAACGAGAAACATCGCATCATTTTCCGGAAAGACGTCCCAGATGCAACGAGAAGCATCGCGTGCGAATGCAATGAGAAGCATTGCGCCTTCTGCGAGCAAACTGTCCCAGATGCAATGAGAAGCATCGCGTCATTTTAAGGAAAGACGTCCCAGATGCAACGAGGAACATCGCATCATTTTCCGGAAAGACGTCCCAGATGCAACAAGGAACATCGCGTCATTTTCCGGGAAGACATCCCAGATGCAATGAGGTGCAATGAGAGTCATTTTCGCTACAAAAAATAGTTGTTGACGGCCGAGATGCAACGAGAAACATTTTCTGACCGGTACCAGGATTTTGTTGCCTCTCATTACATCTGGTGCGGGTTAGGGTTAATTAATTAGTAGAGGTCATCAAAAGTTAGGATTGGGATTTATTCCATTTTATTTAAAACAAGGCGAACTCGTATTTACGCGATGTGTAAAATATGTCCCCGCCGACTGTCGCGATCACTAAGCAGTGACAAATTGAACTACATCAGACCACCCCCTTAATTCTGGCCAACACTCAATTAAACTTGGGACCACTAGACCACCTTACTTAAACCATGCAATGTCTAATTGGAAGGTGGATATTGCCACCCAAAATCTAATCCTGTCACGAAATGCATTTAATTTAGTAAATTAAGCTTTCAATTTAGGCAACAACTATTTTTGAAAAAAAACCCATGTGGACCACATTTTAAATTTGGGACCCATACAGACCTGGAAAGGGGTGGAACATCTGAATTTGTACGTATTTTCCACATTTTCCACGACAATGTAACATGCTGGCAACCCAAAAGACTTACTCACGTGCAACAACCACAACTGAAAATACCTTTCATTTAAAACAAGGGTCCTGCTTTACTGCATAATTAATACTTGTTGTGTAACTTTGCTCCCCACCTAGCAAGTACGCTGATTTGTACACAATATAGCCAATGTTTGAATTTTCTGTGCAATATTGGCCTTGTTTTTTTCCCCTACACCCTGACCAGACCCAGGGGGAGGACCCGGTGGAATGAATTACATGTAGAGTAGGGGTTTTCCCTTCCTACAATACACCAAAGTTTGACTACTCTATCACCATAAAAAAAAGATATGCCCCAATGTTCCAGGGTTACATTTTAGCACGACATACGGACACACATACATACGACGGAGCCCATTTTAACGTCCCTCCCACCCTCCCCCTCCCCCCTCCCCTCCCGAACGTTCGTTCGTTCGGGGACAATTACGATAATATGTCTAGATTATGCATTTTAGACCCTCAGTTTAGTGTATGTGTAATGTTCAACCGAGATTATTAACCAGGTTAGTTTTTTTAAAAAAATTCATCATCTCACTGCAGTTGTAAGAGTATTCCCTTGCTGGTAAGCCACTAACAGCAGTATTGATGTTAAAAAGATAACTAGCTATCATTAGCATTTAATCGTTGTCTATCATAACAAAAGCATAATGATCATAGGAAACTTTCATCAGGAGGCAATGAAAACTATAGCAAGCTACTATCATCACAGTGTATAGCATCTAATATCATAACACACAGCAATCACCACTAATAGTATCTATCCTCCAGTAGATACCTATCATGATAGTTGTCGTGGGCGTTCGTCCGTGCAAGTCCAAAATCACAGGGAAATCCATCTTTAAACCACTGAAGTTTCCTATCATCCAGGTTGATCAGCCTGGAATTCCTCCTTGGGACTTGTAACCTCACAGTCATCTATCATGTGGCTAATGGTTTGTTTGGCTCTCCACATTCGCAGTTTTGGGTGAAAGGTCACTTCTCCCGATCTTGTGAAGGAAGTCTCTTTTTTACGACCAACGCCAGTTCTGAGTCTTTGAGGTTGACCCACAATGCTTTCCTAATCCTTGGGCTTGCTATATGGTCTTGATCCACAAACTGCTTTAAGGTTCAAAGTAGAGGATGACCATTGCTCTACCATCTGTCATTGATCCAGAGTGATCGATATGATCTGTGACTGCAGTGTCTGGATTGGTATCAAAGTGATTCTGTGGAATTCTCTGAGTCCTCAAAGGGTGTTGGTGGGGGGGATTAGGCTGCCAGGTTCATCACATTTCCTGGCGAGCTTGATAGTAAGCTATTATCAATAGCCAGTCTGCATCAATAGGTAAAAGGCCTATTGATCGATAGAGAGCTATCATCAGTGACAATAAACTATTGTTGCTAAAAGTGCAAGCTATATCCATACCTAGCAATCTATATAGCAAGCTATCATCAGTCGATGTTAAGCTATCATCAGTAGATTGCAAGATATCATCAGTATATAGCAAGCTATCATTAGTAGGTAGCAAACTATCAGTACATAGCAAGCTCTCATCAGTACATAGCAAGCTCTCATTAGTAGACAGTAAACTATCATTAGTAGATAGAAAGCTATCATCAGTAGATAGGAGGCCATCATCAGTAGATAGCAAGCTATCATCGGTATAGAGCAAGCTATCATCAGTACATAGCAAGCTATCATCAGTAGAAAGCAAGTTATCATCAGTATAGAGCAAGCTATCATCAGTATATAGCAAGCTATTATCAGTAGAAAGCAAGCTATCATCATTACATAGCAAGCTGATCATCAGTATATATCAAGCTATCATCAGTAGATAGAAGCTATCATCATTAGATAGCAAGCTATCATCAGTATCGCCTGCAATAAACTCCACAAGATCTGGAAATCCTCGCTAGATCGAAGGACTAAAATCAGATTCTTCAAAGCCTGCATGGAAAGCATTCTGTTGTATGGCTCAGAAACTTGGACAATCAGCAAGAAAATGGAAGATCGTATAAATGGGTGCTACACTCAACTTTTACGAAGAGTGCTCGACATCAGTTGGAAGGATCATATTCCAAACACCAAAGTATACGGTGATATCCCTCCAATATCTTCAGACAATCAGACAACGCCGTTTATGTTTTGCTGGTCACTGCATCCGTACCACCGACCAACCCATCTCCCACTTGATTTTCTGGGCTCCTCCGGGTGGGAAATCAAGCAGAGGCAGAAGTCCTCTTCAGTACACTGACACCATCAAGAGCGATCTCAATCTAGATCTACAAGAGATCCAGTATATCATGCATGACAGGGATATCTGGTTTGAACATGTAGCCAGTGCTTCTTCCATTCCGTCCACGGACGACCGATGATGATGATGATCATCAGTAGATAGCATGCTATCATCAGTATAAAGCAAGCTCTCATCATTACATAGCAAGCGAATCATCATAGACAGTAAAAACTCACCAGTAGATAGCAAGCTATCATCAGTAGATAGCAAGTTATTACCAGCAGACAGCATGCTATCATCAGTAGACAGCAAGCTATCATCAGTAGATAGCAAGCTATCATCAGTAGATAGAAAGCTATCATCAGTAGATAGCAAGCTATCATCAGTAGATAGCAAGCTATCATCAGTAGATAGCAAGCTATCATCAGCAGAGAGCATGCTATCATCAGTAGAGAGCAAGCTATCATCAGTAGATAGCAAGCTATCATCAGTAGATAGAAAGCTATCATCAGTAGCTAGCAAGCTCTCATCAGTACATAGCAAACTACCAACAGATAGCAAGCTATCATCAGTAGAGAGCAAGCAATCATCAGTACATAGCAAGCTATCATCAGAAGATAGCAAGCTAGATTGCCAGCAATATTTAATGCAAGACATTTGAAGTAAATTAGCACACTTTTTACAGTAGAATGCATGAAATCTTTAGCAGATATCATATTTTACTGTATAAGCTTAGATATTCAACTCAGAGTTTTATTTTCTTTTGTGGCTGTTTGCCAAACACTACCTGTACAAAGGCATGTATACATCATGACACATTAGCAAGAGCAGAAAACAATGTCACTGCAGATAAATAAGCTTGATCCTTTTTTGTAATCAAGTTAACATTAGAATAGAAAGAAGTCACTGTAACATAAGATAAGCAAATAGACCAAGACACCCATACAGCCTCAATTAAAGATTGGCTAGCCATAACATTCAACATCCACCATGGAGCAGAGTGTATTTCTCTAACTGCCTGAATTGCTATGTCCACACCTAGTTTATCTAGTCGATCTTGAAGGGCTCTAAAATGTGTAAAACTAGGTTTGTAGAGCAAATACATCAAGTGCCTTAAAAGGTTTGGACTTATAATACAATTGAGAAAATGCTGCATATAACTTGTTATTATTTAATGGCGTCTGGCATTTGGTCTCAAATTTGCTTAATACCAAGTTTGGCAGATTTTATAATTGATTTGTCAGTTCTTGCCTTGGTAATCTCTGTGATAAAGCATTTCTCTTTTATAGGAGTATGTAATGACAGACATGCTGTGGGCAATGTATAGCTTCTTTGCTTTCTCCTGCTTTTTTTCATTACCTGCTAGATAAAAAAACAGTCTGGGGCAAACCAAATATGGCATATTGCATGATTCCCTTCTTGTTTCCTCATTATCTCCCCCCCCCCCCCCCCCCCCCCCCCACAAAAAACAATGGTGTATGTGAGATGTTCTGCACCCGGTACCGTCACTTCTCTTACTGTCAGGTACCCATGCTCATTCGTAGGATCACGATAAAAGGGTGTTTTCCTCAATCAATTTCGCGAATTTTATTTTTCGCGAAAATAAAAAAAGGTACTTTTTTCATTTGGAAAGTTCGCAAAATTTTGAAAAGGGGTAGTAGGGTGGTCGCACCGTCGCAGAAAAACCCGTAGGCCTATTAATAAAGTTATATTTTTGTCCGTGATTTTCGGAATGGATTCCATCAACAAAGAAAGTATCAATCATCAAATCTTCAGCTGACGACATGGCCTATACTGATATATTTTGCTCATTTCGTTATTTGTGTTTCGTTGACTGTATTTACCATAGTTCGTGTTTTGTTTGAAAAGGGTGGTAAATTAAAATTCATTCATGATTTCGCAAAAAAAGGGGATATATTTTTGCCCTAAAAATTCGCAATTTTGCACAAAAAAGGGGTGTTTTTTTTAAAACCAAAAATGCGAAAAGGGGGTGTTTTCAATTCCTACGAACGAGCATGGTACCCGACAGTAAGAGTGACGGTACCAGGGTTCTGCATCTATGAGGCCAAAGGGAGACTTCTGAAATTGAGATACATGCACATAATAGAGTGAAAAACCAAAATACTATACAATTCCAACCTCCATAAGACCTCTGCCATATGGTTTTGCAAATGGAGATATAAAAATACCAAACCATTCTAGCTGACCTTTGACCCTGCTTCTCATGTTTGATTTGTTTACCTTTTCCTCTGATAGCAAAAGTATTTTCAACAAATTGGGCCGACTTGGAGATTTCCTGATGGCGCCCTTCATTTTTCAGACAAATTTTTTTTGCAATTAATATATACAAATCTTGTCCCCAACTAACCACTGTGTGAAGTTGGCTCAAATCAAAACTTTAGTCATAAAATTCCTGATCTGAAATTTTTGTTATAACACTTATCCCTATGTACTATTATACAACACAAAATGCTTGCTTCATCAAAACGAAAAATCGATTCATATCAAACTTTGGAATTAACATTTAAGGTGACTATCCTTAGATCTATATTCGACTAGTTTATTATATTATATCTAAGAGGCTGAGAACTGGCGATCATGTGAATTAAAAAGACAAAAAATGACGCCTCGAATTCCCCGTTCCTCTCACTATCTAGGCCTGAGATTTAAACACTAGACTACAGAGAACTGTGTTACAATGGATACCAGTGAAATGAGCACTAATGTATTTCAGCCTTTATTCATAGTTCAATGGCCATAATTATAAAATTTTATTTAACAAAAACACAAATTATATATCAAAATCTCTGAGTCAGCTCTTATTGACGCTAAATTGGACAAATTTGTAAAATGATGCATATGAGCTCATTAATGTACAAATATGTTCAAAAGGGGGTTTAACTCATAACTGAGCAACCAGGATTCATGGATATGCATATTCAACATTAGATGTTTGATTACAGAGCCACTTGTATGATATTTACTCATTTTAAGTGCTCTGGTTGCCGTCTTTTTGCCTGAGTGATTGCGTTCCTAAACCATATTTAGTCCATTAATACAATTCGTATAAGCTTGTTGTATGAAGTTCAAGGTTGTCTGTTTTACCCATACTTGATGGAGGAAGCCAAAGTTCCCTCTTGACTTTCAGCTTAAATGAATGTCAAATTTACCAAGACACAGCATTTTTCATAACACACCGTGTCAGCATAGCTGTATAAATTATGGTGCGCAATATCAGCCTATTCCTGGGCACTACTTAATGGTACCAGTACACACGTTTGCGTAAGCCCCCCAAAGTCCAATTCAGTTTGGGGATGGGCAAAAAAAACACTTAGGCAAATTTCTATCATTTGACCAATTTATCAAAATCAGCAGGCGCAATACTGGCTGTAGAATGTCTCTTTGTTAGGCCCAAAACCTCAAGGTTAATCGGATGGGTGATGGGTATGAGACCGACTATCAGACATAAAGGGAAAAGCAGCGATTTGCTGATCAGAAACATTGAAGAAAAAATCATCAAAATTCCTATTTTGGTACTTTTTTACTGGCATGGATGTGCTAACATAACCTGCAAGTGGTTGGCTTGAAATCTGTGTATTAAAGACAAGGCAGTACTTTTTATCTGCATGATTGTGTATTTTCTAAACATGCCTAGCAAAATTCCGACTTGAGATCAAAAAAGTTTTTCTCTGTGAATATCCCAGATTTTTTAAGCATGATGTTGTGCACCATGACCTGTACAGTTTGACCTCAGACACAAACATTATTAATCTTTATTTATTCTGTACTGGTGTAAACCACAATCAGCTATTTAGTGCAGATTTTGAGACACCATCGCTGTATGTCTATGAAAGGCAGATGGTACAACAAATATCCTCAAATACTTAATTTTTTCACTATTTTGGTGTTTTTTCTACATTAAAGTAGTTCTATAAAATTGTACACACTTATCCCTGATTTATAAGCTACAAAAATGCATTTCCACATTTCTTTTATTCTCTGACATTATCGCTGCTTATCCCTTTAACTGTCAATATTTGGCCAAGATATCACAGTTTACAACACCATACAATTGTCCTATAAATTAGGATGCTGCAAAATTGGCCTATTTTTGCACTACTTAACAGTGCCCATACGCACGTTTATGTAACACGTTCAGCCCCAAAAGCCCATTTCAGTCGTGTGATAGGCAACAAAACGTTCTCTCGTTATGACCTATTTGCATCACAATCGGCATGAGAAACACCCAAACGGGTACTACACAAACACATTTAGTCTTAGGATCAATACATCAATTACTGTAATGTCTTGAAGTATTACAAGTAAATATAAAGGCTTAATTTTGAAGTGAATTTGCTTTCCCTGTCTGGTCTGATCTATTCTGCTCAAGTTTCACAAGGAGGTAATAACAGGACTTTGATCAAAGACAGTTTTGATTCTTCAATATATACCTTCCAGCCACATAACTTATTGCATAAATACAATAAGACTGTGTCTGTAATAGCTGCTGTATGTTATATTTTTGATGTGTATAATAGAATCAAGAAATAATTGACAAAGGCTTATTTTGTAAGTTACTCATTAGATTGTCTCTTGAGTATGGTAGGTATTTTGCACAATAAATCAGGGAACCTTGTTTCTTGGAGAGAAACTAGGTTTCTTGGAGAAAAACTAGGTTTCTTGGAGAAAAACTTCACAAAAGTGATATCGGAGATTTCCCAATGAGGGCGCACTCAACTTTCAAACCATGTTTTTTTTTTTGCATACACTTAATGCTTGTCCATATACTAATCACTGGGTGAAATAACTAAGCTCAAATCGATGTCCTTCATATAGAAAATCACAATTTTGTTACAAAAATTCCAGATCCAGAATTTTTTGTTATATGCAGTATCCTATAGCACTCTTATACTGTGCATAAATGTTTACTGCATCTAAATGAAAAATCCAATTCATCTCTTACTTTGGAATTAAGCATTCTAGGTGACTATCTTTAGTTCTGGATGACTATTTTTAATTACTACATAAAAAATAATATTTCAAACCTCTGAGTCAGCCTTTTAAGTATGGGACAAAACAATCAGACCACCATGGAAATAGCAAACGATATTATTCAAGTCAAGGAGTGAAATAGCAGCACAGAGTAATAGAAAAGATGTAAATGCTTCAAAGTTCAGTGTCATTGACATGGAAAATCCACACATCTTCAATCTCCTCCATTTTCATCTCCAATCTCCTCCATTTTTGTCTTCAATTTTCATCCATTTCCCAAGACAAATACTTATGCTATGCATGTATGTAAAAAAATCGTATATATCAACCCGAATCAAGAGTGAAAGGCGCACAGGCCTGGCGAAACCTCTCCAAAAAAAATGCAACATTTGGGGAAAAAATGTGACAGAGGTGTTTTTAGTAGAACGCACACATTCAACTCACCATATTTAATACGTGTTTGATTAATGCATTGATTTGGTACTGTCGTAAGTGCTGTATACATTTCGCTGTTAAAAGCACTTTTAGGCTGACAAAACACAGCAATTAGGGGGAGTCTACACTATAATAGCACTATGGTATTTTCTAACAAATAAGAAAATGATTTCCTGCCAGTATGTGTTGAAAGACTAGGCAGGTCGGTGGCCCCTTTTTAAATGCCCGAAACACACCAAGGCCTTCAGTGGCAGGTGACGGCAAGGAAAAATATGCAAGGGAAGGTACTAGGGTTCCGTGTCTCATTGAGTTCCAACCATGGGAGGTTTTCTTTGTAACAGTATCCAGAGATGACTAAAATTTGTTCCATCTTCATGAAATACTGCTAGGGAATTTATTTTACGAATTACCTTCACATAAGACGATTACTAGGAGTGTCTGTTAAACAGTGGCGGCGCGGGGGCATGGGGGGGCATTTGCCCCCCCAATTTTTTTTCTTGCCTCCCCCCCCGTTTCCCCCCTGTTCGAAAGAAAAATGAAGGATTTGGGGCAAAATTCACAGGATTGGGCCAAAAATCAGCGATTTTGGTCAATTGGTGAAAATTTTTCCAAATTTTCATATTTGCCCCCCAGAATTTCACTTTCCCCCCCCACAATTTTTTATTTTTTTTATTTTTTTTCACTTTGCCCCCCCACTTTTGCCCCCCCCCCCCCCCGCCCTGTCTGTGAATAGTTTTTTTAGAGTGGAATTGCAGGTTTCATACTTCATCGGGCCTACATCTGCACGCTAGCCTAAAACAGCGCGGTTGCGTGAAGTTCACCATTCAAAAGGCTAGCATTGGGCCCGACGTCTGCTTTACAGTAACGAACCCAAACCACCGCCGTTTCTTCTTCTGGCCCTTGAAGGCTTCGCAATCACTCAAAGAGTTTAAAAATATTTCAAAATCATTCATTTTTACGATCATATTTTCAAAAATGTTAAAAAAAAAAAAAAAAAAAAAAAAAAAAAAACAAGCCTAGTCTTAGATCTTTTCTTCATTGTGATGGACAAAACAAATGGCCAACTGCAATTCTAAATCTTCTGCTGGTCCGTCAAGATATTAACACAAATCTTCCTGCTGCAGTCAAAATATTAACACAAATCTTCCTGCTGCAGTCAAACTAATCTTCCTGCTGCAGTCAAAATATTAACACAAATCTTCCTGCAGCAGTCTAAATATTAACACAAATCTTCCTGCTGCAGTAAACATATTAACACACATCTTCCTGCAGCAGTCAAAATATTAACACAAATCTTCCTGCTGAAGTCAACATATTAACACAAATCTTCCTGCTGCAGTCAACATATTAACACAAATCTTCCTGCTGCAGTCAAAATATTAACACAAATCTTCCTGCTGCAGTCAACATATTAACTCTTGCTGCAGTCAAAATATTAACAGTGGTTTTTGAGATGCATGGCTTTCCAAATGACTGTGGTCATTTGGGAAGCTATGATCTCAAAAGCTGGCCACTGACTTATTTAAAGGTGCATTTCGTGATTCTAGCACATTCTGTTTTATTTATGGTTCATTAGATATCGTCTAGAAAGATTATTCCCAAAATTTCACTTGATACCGACCTTGCGGTTTGATGTTATGAGCAAATGCTTATATCACGGGTTCCCATAGGCTACTGTACTGTAATTTCTGTCCGTTTACGGACAGAAAATACAAATTTGCGAATTTCTTACAGATACGACCGCATTTGCAAGTAAAATTGGGCACACTTCCATTACTAGGGCTAACGGTTTAGATGATTTTGGGTAAGTCGGGGGGACGAGGCTGTGGATCACGAAATGCCCCTTTAAATATAACCAAATAGGTGGATTCTCCTGAAATATAACCAAATTTGAGATGCCCAAAAGAGTTATATTGGGCATACGCATTTCGTTATCACAGTTTTGAGCACCACCTTATTTGGTTTACATATCATCGCATTTGGGGGGATGCATCATGAATATCAACATCCACATGCGCACGTTTGTCATATTTTGATTAGTTGAAAAAAACAACTCGCATTGCCACTATTCTGGCTTAAATTTCTCCTTTCTGAGGCAAAACGGACAACAGTCACCGAATGTTTCTGTGCGTTAGGTGAGTCAGAATCATTTTAGCAACTTAAGTTTTTCAAACCACAGATTTTACAAATATATCAGACAAAATCAAAACTTTGTCTAGTGCTAGTTTAAGAGCAATGCGTGACATTTTTGTTTAGTCTCTTATACAAATGTGCAAGCTATACTGGATATGCTAGCACTGATGATGATCATAAAACAAGGTTGATGTTTAGATCCGTGTGTAGATTTTTTGGTCATGTTGCTGGCCTAGTCAATAACACAGTCACTTGCCTTCTTGGTTTATATCTGAATTCAGTGGCTGTAGCCTATACAGAATCTACCGGGTTTGAAAGAGATTCAAATTGATTTGCTGTTTCCTTCCAATTCATTTGGGCAAGAAAACATGCACAAAATACCAGGAATCTGAAAGTTCCTGAATTTACTTATAAATGGATTGATTCAGAACTGTCCTTATCTGATCCAAAAGTTGAGTTAAAGTGCACCTATCATGTGTCCCTAAGAAAATCGAAACTACTGGTTTTGCTCTGAAGTAAAGCTTTCCATAAAAATATTCCCACCTGAAAGATTAGGCTGAGGAAATGTTTTTGGAACAAAAATGGTGAAAATTTCTAATTGCTAGGAGCAAAATATGACATTAGCATGCCTCTGTTTTATTTGGGAAGATAAGCAAATCAAAATTACCTGTTTCTCTTCGTAAGTCATTTCTGTAGCCAAATACAAGGTAAAAATGTATTGAGTGTCTACTCTATATGAAACTACATCATGACACAGTATTTGGGGTGCCTCAAAATATCTTGTTGCACCTTTAAGCATTGCAAGGGAGGTGGAATGTGGCATCCAAACTGTGGATCCAAAGGGTAGTGGTTTGAGTACTATACGACACATCTCTTCTAAATGCAAAAGAGTGAATTTCACTCTTTTGGAGTGATACCGGGCCACCCAAACGAGTGAAATTTCATCCCTTTTTAAGTATACTTTTGGGTCAATTTATCTTGATAATTGACAAAAGGATACCATGTTATCATGGATTACAATAGCACATTTGAGCAAAAAAAGATTCTTTGAAAGCTTGTGAAATTTCACTTTTAGAGTAGGCCCTGTAGTCCCTCCAAAAAGAGTGAAATTCACTCTTTTGCCTTTAGGAGAGTAAGGATCCTCGAGTGAGGGGGGGGGGGGGGAGGGGAGTGAGAGGGTGGGAGGAGCAGGCTTCTGAACTAACCCATTCCCCAACGGCACTCTTCAAAAATAACAAGAATATACAAATGCCAATTTTCCTACACTATAAGAGGACCTCTTTCCTATTTAGGCAATATCAGAAAATTCGTCTGCTCCAGCTCAAATTTAGGCTGGACGTACGACCAAAAATGTTTCGGAAACACCCCTAAGTAGAACCTCTTGAGTGCATTAGAGCAATTAACTCTTCACTCTGTTTTGATGATACGTTATACACAGTGTTAAGTGGCAGTGGTATGGGCGATTGAAAACTGGAGGACCTGAAAGTCCTCGAGACTACACATGTTCCACTTATGCTCAAGGTTACTGCTGTCCAGCGTTTAAAATAGTGATGTCTGCCGTCTGCAGCAAGGTGGGATGGCTTCTAATGGCTGCTGTCACCAAGGTGCTTAGATCGGCTCACTACATTGGGCTATTCCAAAAGAATTACATACACCCCTTATGGAAGATACAACTGGAATTGAGAATAATGTCTCCCAAATGGGATAGTGAATTCATTTGGAACAGTCATGGTCAGGTCATGATCAGGTCATGATCAATGCATGATTGTCATATGCAGTGCATGTGATGCCCATGCATTGATCATGACCTGACATGGTTATTCCATGGCTATTCCAGATTAACTCAATGGTCCATTTGGGAGGTGCATAACTCACTTCCAGTTGTAACAACTGTAATTGAGTATAAATCTCCCATATATGGGGTAATGAATTCATTTGGAATAGCCATGGTCAGATTATAATCAATGCATGACACCATAGATCATGACCTGACCAATGTTATTCCATGGCTATATTCCAGAATGAATTCAATACTCCACATGGGAGGTGCATAACTAAATTCCAGTTGCACCTTCCATAGAATGGTGCATAGCTGGAAAAGCATGGGTGTATCCAAAGGGTGCAGAGGGAGAGTGCATGTACCCCGGGAATCTTAAAAAAAATAAGAATTTTGTAGCTGTAATATAGGATTCAGATTGCACTTAGAATGGGTCTCTCAAAATAGGAAGGTTAAATTGGTCTTGAAAAACACCACCCCCCCAGACCTTCAGCAGAATCCTGCACTCCTTCCTCGTCAGTATGGAGTATTTTTGTCAAAACTTTTAAGAGAAAATTGAACAAAAATTTACAAAACTGGCCTGGGTATTATGCTGTGAAACTTAAAACCCTGAGAGAGTACGCAGCTGCACAAATGAGTGGCAAGCTGTCTAGACTTGTCATGTGACACCTACTCTTGAAACAAATTCTTTAATGACCTACAGCAGATCCATCTCTCAAACATTTAATTTAAATGCATCAGAGAGTTTAACCTTCACCCTGACTTGTGGTATTCAAGGAACAACATTTTGTTATTTTGATCTTTTTAATTACATTTTAATAACATGATTGCATGGCTATGGAAATTTAGATCATGCAGTTAGCATCTTGTTAGTACCTAATATGTTGTGTTAATATCTTGACTGCAGCAGGAAGATTTGTGTTAATATCTTGACTGCAGCAGGAAGATTTGTATTAATATTTTGACTACAGCAAGAAGATGTGTTAATATCTTGACTGCAGAAAGAAGATTTGTGTTAATAATTTGACTGCAGCAAGAATTGAGATTTTTCTATTAAAATGTGTTCCAAGAAGTTAATTTGTCTAAAAAGAAATCAATGCAAATTTTCAACACACAAACTTTGCAAAAGTTTATATGGTGAAATAAGAGAAATAAAATATTTTTCCAGTCTAAGAGTAGACTATGGTTTCTGGTTTGCAATTTTGATGGATGGATATGAACAGACAAACAGATAGGTAAATTAAAAACTGGAGCCACCAGTATAAGAAAATGTTCTACTTCTTAACTTTAGTCTAAACTTTTTATTTAACACAATAAATTGACATCTGAGTGAGCGTTGGCCCCTATAGAGCCCTAAATTTCCCAACCTAATCCTTTTAGAGCAGTGGTCTATGATTTCTGGGGCAATATGACAAATTCAAATTGAAAATGTCTCTGAATTTGCTCTTAAAGGAATGACAAAGTCTAAATTCAATAAAAATGTTATAAAAAAATAACGTCAATTTAGCCATATGGCCTGGCTAATTAAAATCATTTGTTTAAGGCATTTTGTCCATTTGTGTAAGCCAGTCCGAGGGCATTTTAGTTCATTGAAATAAAAAAAAACTTGGACATGGTAAATACAGAATCTATTGATATTTTAGCTCTTACAATTTGTCATCAACTGTGTTCAAAGCAAACTGAGGTACAAGGTACAACTATTTTCTAAATAAATCACAAAATTGTCACAAATGTCAAATTTTGCTGCAAAATGTTTTTGTACTTAACTTCTTCAATTTGAGAGGAAACCTGCTCCTACGATTCTCAAAATAAGCTAATTGCTTGTCTTCAGTTGTTTTGGTGTTATGGTTGATTTCCAACGACAAGCTTCGCCCCATGATTAAACTAAAATGACATAAAATTAAGATAGATTATATCTTATACCAATTTAATATCTGCATGGAGAGAAAAGTGAATTGACCAATTCCTGCATAGCCTTTGATTAAAATTGCTACCCAGAGATTTAACCTAGCTGAAACAATGCACAAAATTAAGATAAATTTTATACATGCTCATCAATTTCACATCTACTTATACATTAAAGTTGATTTTCCACTTCCAGCTCGCTATTTGATTATGATAATCAACTGGAGTCTGGAAATTAAACAAAATGCCGAGCAATTTAAAGTGACAGGAGGAGATTCTTTTGAGGATACAAATTTCTCTCAAATTGCACTTGATCGGATGTAGACCACCTACTAGAACCGTTCGGAAGGTATGGACAAGAAGCACGAAGAAAACAGCAAACCTGTTTTAAACTTGCCGGACTATCGTAATTGTCCCCATAGAAACACCATGCGTTGAGATTCTGTCGTGCACGACAGAAAGTACAAAATCAGCATATTATTAAAAAAAGACGGCGTATTCGGCGTATTCAATTCAGTGTGGTCTAAACACATGGAAAGCTTCCAAATATGCAAAAACACAGATTCGAAAAAAATTGGGGGCCGAGCTTCTTTCGCGAAATATCCTCGTCTCTTTAACCGAGTCATATTGTAATAACATGCCATTATTATCCTCTCCATGCATTACTAAGATCGAATATTTAACCCACAGATAAGACAAATAAACAATATGACCTCATTTTCATTTTTTAAGATTTTTCTCATGTCCCGCTATGCTTTTACAAAAGGCCTTGCAATGTTTTACGCGGTGGCCAAATGATCCTTACAAGATTCTAGTCAAAAGACTGGAAAATTCTTGTAAATTTGATCAGAATCTTATCAAACTTGACTAGAGAGTCTCATAAGAACATATTTAACGAGGGATTTTATGAGTGGGACCTGGTCAAAATTGCTAATAAAGAGTTACTATGTAAGCCAATTATTTTCACAAATTCTTCCTCATCCGATTTAAAGGCAGCATCAGTGAATATCTACAAATCGTGGAATATTTCATTTTTGATGAATGGGATTAGAGTGAGGATAAATAAAAAAATTGATATAGAGGAAGAAAAAACATGTTTATTCAAAATATGAAGACCCACTTAACTGTGTGTAGATTATATTGTCCTATGGCCATTTCCAGGTGTGAAAGGGAACATTTTATTCATATTAGGGTATACTTTCAAGCCACCACTTGCAATGCACAAGTATATACCACAGGGGTGCGCTGCATGGTAAAAGTAGGGTACAGTTGAAGATAATTGGACCCCTTAACCCCAACTTTCGTCTGACAACAAGGGGTCCAAACCAGAAAAACAAGGTGTCAAAATGATTAAATTAAGTGGACAAAAATTTTGATTCTCGAACCGTGGCATAACTTCCTATAGCCACGTCATGATCAGAAGTGCACTAATTCCTCCATTAATGAATGGGCAGTTGAGAAGTTGCACCTTTAAGTTTAATTCACCTTCAATCCAAAAAAGGACCTTTCTCGACTTGTCACTCAATTTTCCAAAGGTTGACAAAAACAAAAATCAAGAGATAGAGAGCTCAATGCAAACCGTAAACCCTGTAAAGCAAAGAAAGAATGGCCAAACAGAATTACTAACTTTTATCCCAGACTGTTTCACAAATATTTTGATGTTTATTCAAAGTTTCTGCCCTTTCTCACCTTTGCATCCAAAGTTACTAACATTTTTGAGACAACATACGTACACAAGGGCTTCACACACAGGCCTGTCATGTACTACACTTCTGTAAAAGTGTAAGCCTAACCTAGGAAACTAAATCGCGAGGAAATAAGATACTTTGAGAATTATTCGAAATGCCCACTAATCAACAGAAAACACATTCGGTACTAACAAATACAGGGTTTGCATTTTGAAAGTTTTAAAAGGGAAATTTTAAAAAGTTATGCATCAACATCACTTTAGGTCGGTACGGCCATTTTGGACTCCTAGCATGGCAGACCTGGATTCGGGCAGATGGCAGACTCCTTAGTAGTAATGAATGTGTTCAGGAAATGTTTGCTGTTTGCCGTTGGTTAAGCTGGAATTTTTCTATGGAAATTTATGGTCAGTAATATGATTTTTTTTGATTGGCTAACCCAGTTCAGCGGCAAATTCCAAAGGACAGTTTTCTGATGAAAACTTGTGATGGATATCTGCAGGTGCGGCAAAGAAATCAGCTGAGACAAACTGCCGCTTTAAAAATATTAAGGTGTGTGAATCGCCGTACACATTTTTTATCTCGGTAAGAGTAAAATTGGGAGGTTTCAATTCTCACATAGTAACACGGACGTGTGGTTTGCCTGCGTCCAGTTGAAATTTGGACACCCAAACCCTCAGATGGTGAAATCAGTGCGTTAATAATAGCCTAATTTTCCAAAATCGGAGTCATGGAGCAGAAACGCCCCAGAAAAAACGCAGACCCCAGACTACCACCCATAACAAAGTATACTCAACCACCCATAACCAACTATGCAAAAATAGGTTTTAGATTTTCCAGTGTCTTTAATTCACAAAAAAGGTTCAACTCCCTTGCCAAAACGAGTAGTAAATTCATCCACCAAAGTTTTAGAAAATACACCCCCTTGTTTGCAATCAACATATTATTACGACTTGAGATTTTATATAGGTTTTATGTGGGTGCACATGCATAAGAGATATAATGCTAACTTTCTGCACAAGCAGCAAGGTGTGGAAAGTTAGGCATTGTCTATGTGCATCTGCACCCGCTTAACTGAAATCTAAGGTCATGAGTGACCATGGGCTGCATAATATTACAAAACATGCATAAGAGCACATAATGCCTAACCGTCCACACAAGAAGCAAGATGGGGAAAGTTAGGCATTATGTCTCTTATGCATATGCACCCACAGTAAGGGCAGTGTAACCTTGAGCTTCTGGTATCTAGTTTGGTTTGTAACTTCGCCAATATTTGATTATTGTTCTGTAAAAGTATACATTTTAGAAAGAAAATGTGACGATGAACCCGATGATGGCACCAGATTAATGTAAAACTTCCGTATTTTGAGAAAAATACTACAAAAAACATGATTTGCCCCAAAAATTTTCAGACGGCATAACAAAAATTGAATGTTCCTGTGTCTTCTGTTATTCTTTAACTAACAAGACACATTTGTCTGGGGACGTTTTTTCTTTTTGAAAAATAGAGCTTACTTTTCGAAAGATAAGGAAAAATGTCAAAAAAGTGTGATTTTTACCTTTGCTTTTCCAATTTGAGATATATTGGAGAATATCTTTAGTTAGAAATCGAAAAAAGAAAAATTGAGAAAACCGTCCCTAGAGAAACCGATTGAACTATCGTCGGAAAGTTAAACCTTACCTGTTATCCTTCGGTATTTTTGGAGTATCTTGTCTGAAAATTTTACCAAATTTTGCGAAAATGAACATTGAGAAAATCGGTGTTTAGTAAAAAGGGACTTTTCACGCCAGTTCAAGCTGTTCTTTCTCAAAAAATTTATCTTTGAATTCAAAATTGAGTAGTTGTGCAATGAGGAACAATACATTTTATGCACTATTGAATCAAACATTTTTCTCTCTAACTCCAGACATCAGAGAAATTGAATTGCGTCTGGTCTTAATTGGCGCTTGTTTTAGTTTCAAATATCATTTTTCGTTTTCAAGAATGCGTTCGCGCAAACGTACAATAAACACGGCACGACCTTCATTACGCAGTAAAAATTCACCGGGCGACGCCCCCGATGCTGCGCCTTGCGCCTGGACAGCGTGTTTTTTAATTACTTAAATTCCCGCCGTTAAGACATGTGGTTTTTGTGAACGTGAAATGGTAAATAGCTGCTTTAACTCGGCAAAAATACAACTCAGGAATTGTCTGCATTGCATAACCTTTGTTGGTAACGATAGTAGAACACAGGTTGAGTTTAAAATGGTTGCAAAAATCAGAAATGCAAGTAAAAACAAAAGCATTAGGGTAACACTAACCTGAACCTGAAATCTTTTAGTGAAGGTTGTTAAGTGACCATGGATGTATCTATTACCAAACAGGTGATCCGTAGAATCACTAGTGTTGCCTGACGTGTAGATCCTAAAAACAAATTTGAAGACGGCCGGGGGCGGAAACAAAGCTAATTTTCGCAAATGCGAAGATATAATAGGGTAGTAGTAATTGAATAGTTATTGAAACAATTTTCATGAAGCTCTAGCACTGCCCACGCGCTAAAAAAAAAACGTTGTAATTAAAAAGGGGCTGTTTAGTACAAATGTACGAAGGCGTTATGTTAAGAACCACAAAATCATGATTTTAGCTCTGACTTAAAGACGGGTTGAAATATTCAGCGCGAAACTTTAAAGATGGGGTTTTCGGCCATTCTCTGAAGTTAAAAAAACAAAAAAAAACAAAAACAAAATCTTTTTAAGATTAATCGGGACATACCCTTCTAAATGATGCCCCCCCCCCAAACCTTTAGGTACCTTTAAACATCCAGACAGCAGGCATCCAGAAACAATGACTGTCTGACGGATTGAACATATGTCAGGGCAAAACAAAAAAAAAATATTGAAAATGTTCTGGGAATCAAATCAAGGAGTCCACCCTCTTTAATCACCACCCACTACTATTGTACTTACATTTTATCTTCTGCATATTGTATATGTGATGTGATCAAGCAAAATGAGTCGTAACTCGCAGATACTGATTTTGAGATATAGCCAAACAAAGGAGAAAATGTCTTTTGTTTCCTATTGATTTTGCCACCCTTCAACTGATTTATATCTTTGGAATTAATTGGTCAATTTCAAAGGGGGTTTCAGCAAAATGTAGCTTTTAAAATGGTGCATACAGTTACACAGAAAAGTAAAAATTGAATCTGACCGACTTCAGACTCATTTTGCTTGATCACATCACATATTATCATTCATGAGTGGAACTAATATTAAACTTGAAACTTTAATCTTTAACAGTTGGCCCTTGTCCATTTGATAAGTACATTGTATTATAGTCTATGATTATAATCGGCTAGTGGCATTTTCACTGATGGATGTTATAAGGTGTTCAGTCTGTAGTGAAACACACTTGTTCCTTAATTGTGATAACTTTTGTTGAAGTGTACTACTACTACCACCTCAGTATTGATTGTATTATGATCTTGGCCTTCAGTTGCATGAACTCAATGTATTTATGTTCCATAGTGAATGGACCATAGTCCAAATTAAATCCAAGTATGGCTGGGGGTCACCAATTTCAAACTACCTACCATTTGGTTTTAGGCTGAATTAAAGTTTCATATTTTCCTTTAACATAATTTTGCTGAAAAGAGCCAAATGGCAAGATTTCAACAAACTGGTAAATCTGAGTAGGGATAAAAAGACACCAGTGAATCCTTTCTATGCTAAAATTGGGCCTCGAAAAAGATTCACTATAAGGTACATGAGACTTGAATTGTAAGAACTGATGGTCACCAATCAGTGGTGCAAAATTTTGCAGACTTTACAGATTTATGATGAATTAGAAATGAGAAAATGTACTTCAATCTCAGTGTAAAGTATTCAGCAGCTATATAGTTTAATTAAAATGAAATCCCCTAATATTTCAAAATATCAGATTACATGTTACAGAGGATGGAAATTTGCACCCAAATAACATTAGTAGGCCTACTACTTGGGCACATTAAGGGTTATAGAGCAGGCCTACACTAGTTCAACTCAACTTAATAATGTGAACATAATCTTTAGAAATGCAGATTTGTTTTACAGAAGCATATCAATTACAATTATGGTTATAATCAAAGTTCACTCACAATAAACATGATTGAGAAAACAGACCTGTTCCAATCACTATAAAAGGTTAGAAATGGCCAACTGAACAACAATAATAATTGGCTTCATAACAGAATCACCACATGTATCTGTTAAAAAATTCAGGGACCCATGTTATCAATGATCCCTTTTAAAAATCTTTCCAACTGTACTATAAACGAATGGCTATTCCAGATAAATATCAGGGTGTTTCCATAAGGTGACACCCTTTTCTGACATACTTTTCTGACACCCTATGAATTCGGACACCTTAACGAGACCTTAAAACACATGGTTTATGTGGTTTATTCCGTTAAGGCTTCTGAATTCATAGGGTGTCAGAAAAGTATGTCAGAAAAGGGTGTCACCTTATGGAAACACCCTAAATATCATACACTTCCAATATTAATTCAACTGGAATCATAGCTTACTTTAATTTTTCCTTGTGTCATTATTACCTGCTTGTATTCATTGTGGTTCAAAGGCAAGGTCTATAAAATGAAAAAATAGAACTATTATAGTGATATTTCAAACTTAACAATTTCTGATAGTATGCCAAATTTGGAAACCTGTGCACATATACTATTGCCATTATTAACAATGCCAGTAAACTTATAGGTTATTTCATTTGACACATTACCGGTTTAGTCTTGGTTATGCTTAGAAAAAAACTTTTTCTGAGCAGTACTGGCAGAATATTATTTTTTT
The DNA here is from genome assembly GCA_023653785.1 of Ophioderma brevispina. NCBI lineage: Eukaryota > Metazoa > Echinodermata > Ophiuroidea > Amphilepidida > Ophiodermatidae > Ophioderma > Ophioderma brevispina. The sequence continues at coordinate 108,092 of JAMKCH010001833.1, forward strand.
TAAATGTACATTTGGCTGTTCAGCAAATTGTGAGTCTTAGCATTTTTCATGAATAAGACAACATATTACCTACCATCAACATTAAAATGTGAAGTTCTTGGATAATCCATCCAATGTCAATGATATAAAGTCTCCGGATAAAGAGGTTAGGGCGAAAGCCCATGCAGTGATGTACTCACTACAGTGTCTTAGGGAGCTTTAGGGTTAGGGCAAAAGCCCAGTGATCTACTCGCTCAAGTGACTTAGGGTTAGGGTTACAGTTAGAGTTAATCCTAACACTAAACCATAACCCTAAAATCTAACCCTAAACCCTAACCACAAACCCTAAACCATAACCCTAAACCTGTAGAATCCTCCCTTTGTATATAAAAAACAAGAATCCTCACTTTAAACATCACTTTGTATGGGAAATCCTCGCTTGTATGTAAAAAGTACGAAAACCTTGGTTTGTAAAACATTATAAAATCCTTTCTTCCTTGCTTTGTTGGTGAACCCTCCTTTTGTATGTCTAAAACCTCGCTTTGTATAGCGATCCAAACTCTCTCTCTCTCTCTCTCATATCTCAGCTTCTCTCACTCTCTCAGCTTATCTCTAACTCAGCTTATATTATCTGCCCCACAGTAAAACAGGAAAAACATTTGGCAATGTTGGTCTTTCATTTTCAATCAGGAAGTTGGGTCTCCAAATATCAAATATGCATCAACCTCATCATATCAAATCTCTCAATATCAGTGGAATAATAATTGAAGAATTACATAATGGAAGCCACCGTGCACACTTACTATTATAGATCAACCCCTCAGAGAAAAATATCAATTTAAAATGTCGTAGGTCAACTTTGCAGATATTATGCCTCCTCTAAAATATTTTGAAAATCAACAATACCAAAAGAGTAATATATTAAGAATGTCATATCTGCCAGAACTCTTTTGCTATTTGTACATAAATTATTCATCTTCATCCTGTTCACACAAGAAATAATAACAACAATAGTAATAATAATGTTGATTTAAAGTGTCCACATATCTGGGGTGTTCAAAGTGCAATAATTTTTGCCAATTCACCAAATGAATGGTATTTTCCAAAGTTGGTACAATTACAACAGGGGCGTAACAGGGGTCAGTTGTCAGAGGGGGCAAATTCCTGGTTGGAGGTGGTTTGAGGCAGATTTTCCTTGATGGAGGTGAAAATTTCATAGTGAGCAGGCAAAAAAGGACTGATTTTGCATGATTATCAAGCTTTTTTCCCAGTCAATGGTCCCCTTTTACACTACTGAATTACAACAAAGAGTAAATTTCAACATATGGTAGCTCCAAACTAGGCACAAAATAAGGCCAAATAAAAATACAAGTTTGTCTCAGAAGATCACACGCATTGCTTTTGAAATTGGTTTTTAGCACATTTTTTTAGGTTTTTTATACTCATTTACTTACCTGAATTTTATTTAATTTTCAGGAAAAAAAAGGAAAATTCAGTTACGAGCGGCCGAAAAAAGTGGGTCAAAAATGCAATACAAAAATAAAACCCACATATTTTGCGTTATCATTTGTCATAATTAAAAAAAACATGCATTTTGCATTGCTTTTTTCACATTTCTTCTGAGACAAACTTGTATTTTTATTTGGCCAAATCATGTCAAGCAGAGAGTTAATGAAAACCAAGAAAAGCTTTACACAAACAGAGATCGCCACAGTATTTTTCGACACTAAAATGGTCAACCCGCCATGTGACAACACACGCATGCTGCAGAAGCCCTGGTCCCTCATGATTTCAAGCAGACAAAACATGTTACTTATTTGTACATTGCCCTCAGGTTACTCATGCTCAAACTGTAACTCAAACTGTTATATGAGGTTCAAGCCAATGTACATCACGTGTAATGTTACCATGTTAATTGGACACAATACCAATGTACATATGTAATGTAACTTATACCACATGATGAAATAGTGTCTGATTATTAGATATGAAACCTGTAGATGTAGTGTGGAATTGACGTGCATTATTGCCTTCATTTTCCTTTCATAAAATTTTAGCAAAAACTAAGAATTTTAAAGCAAAAACTAAGAATTTTAATAAAAGTTTAATTCCATTTGATGAAACACTTGAAACAGAGCGTAATCATATGGTGTATGTATGTATGCATGTTTATATGTGTGTGTGCGTATGTGTGTGAATGTGCAGGTAATTTCGCCTAAACATGAGCACATTTCTTGATACTTTATTGTATAACCATATTGCAACTCCCTCATCTGTACCTGAAGCATCCAAATATGGACTCCATAACCATGGGTTTAAAGTGGCTAGTACCATCAAATTGTATGGTTATTGTATGGTTAATACAGTCAATTATGGACTGCATAATCATAGGATTACAGTGTTTTTTACATTAAAATGTATGGTTATTACACATTATTATGGTTAATACAGTCAATTATGGACTGCATAACTACTGGATTACAATGGTTTCAACATCAGTAAAATGTATGGTTATTACACATTATTATGGTTAATACAGTCGAGAATGGACTGCATAATCATGGGATTACAGTGGCTTTCACAATCAAGTCTATGGTTATAATATGTGTATAATGGTTATTACAGTCAAATATAGACTGCATAACTGTGGGATATGGGATTATAGTGTTATGTACTCCACACATGAATCATACTATGCAAATTATTCACCAAAATCCCTTCCAGATTTCACCTACAACTTTCTGCATGCAGGTACGGACATGTTTCACTGATTTCAAACCCTAGTTTTGATGTTCCAAGTTTTCCCAGCATTCCATCTTCTATCAGATTACATTAGACAAACAGAGAACACAAGCATGTTCTTCTCTTTGGTAAATTATAAAATGGAACATTAAGCTTAAGTTTCAAAATAAGCGCAACTGTGCGGTCTCCGAGGAAGTAGCAGAATTCAACAGAGGTCCCAAGAGATCAGCTAGCATGCAACCGGTAGTTAATGCGATATATAAGATCTCTGAATGGATTTGATTTCACGAATAGTCAACCAACATCTTTGCTTGTGTAAGTCAATTTCTTCCTATTCAGATAGTGTCAAGGTTGGATTGACATTTTCTTCCTCAAATGCTCTCATTTCTGGTGTATTCATCTTGATTTTACCTTCAAAGCCACCCCACTGGGATGTCAAAATACAATACGAGTCCCGGGACTAAACCAAAATTTGCAGGCTCCATTAACAAGAAAAAGCCCTTAAAAATGTAGTTCTGTTTTAAAATACATATATTATGCATGTAAATTTGGATTTTACCACAAAAGTTGCCATATAAGGCAATTTAAAGAGACACCGGCACATTTGAAAAATAGTGTGCCCTCAAGATTTTTCAAAATGATATTCATGCATGGTTATAAAGCTTTTTTATACATTGTCCTTACTTAATATTAAGATCCACATCAGCGCCGCTGTACTCTCTAAATCCTTGGAACTTATGTTAAATTAAAGAGACTTGTTGCATGACAGACTTTTTCTGGTTTTAAAATTAGAAGTCTGTAAAAACACTTATTTAAAAATAAGTCCCTTAAATTTACAAACAATCTAATGATTACAATAACAAATGAGAGACTATGTTTAAGTCTAAAAGACTTATTTTCAATCCAAAGTTTTGTCCTTCTAACAGTCCTTCCTTAGATTTAAAATAGTCAAGGATTTTAACAGCGTATGGGGGGGGTAAACAGAATGATTTAATCATTATGTCACCGGCACATTAATTCAGCATACAATGCCCATTCTGGCACAATTTTGGAAGTTTATGTCTTCTGGAAATTCACTTGCTTCTCACCCCCTTACTTTGTCTGGTGCCCTTAACTGCACTTTCTAAATTCCTAAGATTTTCTTCTAATTCTGAGCAGACTGATATTAGTGACAAACCTTTGGGGCTTAAAAAAATCCTTAGATTAAAAAATAAATCCTTTAACATGGGTTTTAAACAGCTTTTTACCCCATTTAAGGTTTATTTTCAAACCAACGGACTTAAGAAAAAAAGTGACGTGTCTGATAAACCCCCTGAATTTTCCCCTAAGTCAGGAAGATGAAGGTTATTGAAATCTCTTGATAGTTTTCTATGGGTATGTTTGGATGAACATTGCACTTGGTGTAATATTTCCTCTTACCACACCAGTGTTCTAGATCATATTGCCTGGATTTTCACAATTCAGCATTTTTTTGAGGATTTTAAATACTCTTTATTTCGTATTTTCAATATATCTTTTTATTAATTTGGCACGATAAACCTCATATGCAGGAATAAGTTATAATATTTATTGTTTGTAAATGCATATTTAAAAACAAAACGGTGGTTTTATTATCAGTCTTCATTGTTTCTATATGTGTAACCAGTTAAAAAGAGCGATTTTTAAACACAAAAACATGTCCTTTTTTAATTGGACGTTTTCTTTCGGCAGTAAATTTCTCTCTTTAAAACTGGTAGAGTACAAAGTCTAAGGACTTTCCAAGAAAATATAAATTTTCACCGTTTGGTTTTTGCATTTTTGAGTTTTAGAAATTCCATTTTATTTTACCCTCACTTACCATCCTTTGAAACCCCTTCAGCAAGGGGGGGCTACCACCCTCCGGGCTTCTTATTAAGCACTGTTTACTTAGAGTTTTTGGTACCATGGATGGTCTTGTCTTCCCTCCTTACATTGATTATCAACCCAAAATGAGTACCAACATACCTAGTATAAGGTCACCATCGGGTATGAAATCTGAATATCATATACACATGGTACAATGGGCAAAAATTCATTTTACAACGAAGGAAGGATACCAATTTGCAGATTTAATCTCATTTTACGTTATAAAAAAAGGTCAGTGGAGTATTCATGACAGATATATCACGTTAACATTATTAGTTTTACAGGACCTCACACATACGAATATCAAACACCCAAATTCTGACGGGGGGGGCTCGTGTTATGTGAGCTGTCATAATTAGCTGAAAATATTACCGTATTAATGAACAGCCAATGGTCGATTGCCTTATTGCCAGGTTTTATTAGTTTTTTTGTTTGATTTTTGATTTGATCTGATTTATTCAGAAATCTTGATAACCCAAGAAATCCTCAAGAAGGGGGGGGGCATCTATTTTCAGGGCAACATATATTAAATTTTGTTAGTAATTATAGGCCTAGGCTGTTTTTTGCAACTGTAAATTGGCGCATGCGCCAAAATTACTATCCACAGGTTGAAAGAGGGGGAAACATTCCCCACACAACTCCCCCCCCCGTTACGCCACTGGTTCACATACACCAGGGAGGAAATAGTCAGGAAGGAATAGGCAAAAAAATGTTTTCCCGTAGGTAGACCGTAAACCTAAATGCGAATGTTTTCTATTTTTGTTATTTTTTTAAAAGGATTTTCCCAGCAATGGCTCAAATCACAATTGCAAACCATATTTGAATGTGAAATGTGGGCCCATACCTCACATTTTTGTGGCGGGATGTTTGTACCCTTTGTAAGTTTAGTTGATTTATTTTAAGGAGTCATTTTCTATCACTTATAGTGTTTCTTCTTGTGCTGATAAACCGTCTTCAATATATGTCCAAGTACATTGATGTCATGCTCACACTAAAAGAAAAATCAGTTTCCTAACCGATTTTACATACATCAATTAAAATAAAAAAAATTCAAATCTTTGGACCACCTACAAAACGAAAACCAGTGGGTGTTTGGGACTATGGTCTATGGTCCCAAACACGATACACCGATACGTGTCTATTAATTAGTCAATAAAATGTTGAATTGCTCACATCTGGTTTCTACCTTTTTAACTTTTACCCCCATTTTTCTCTCGTTATATGCCATACAAGACTTTGCACAAGAAACCTGTCATTTGTATTAGGTTTAATCGTATTAATTATAATGTCATGTAGGACATTTTATTATTTTTAAACACCTTTTAAGGGTCAAAGAAACACCTATTTGGTAGATACTTTGCATCACTGAAATAGAGTTTGCATGTGGAAGTTGTATGTAATGGTTTTTAAGTAAGGTGGTCCAATTTACCACAACGAATGAGTACCTTTTGTTCTCTCAAAGTTACAAATACTTGAAACTATTTTTGTACGGAAACCAAAAGTGTGCGAAAGAAAAGGTCAGATGCTGTCATCTACAATCCCGGTATAGAAGTTTTTATAGTACGACGGCTCATAGTCCACCTACAAGGGTAAAGAAGAGGGCATTTAGTTGACGCTTTATTCCTTTGTCATCTATTGGCACGGACTATAATGGCTCCCGGAGGAATTATAATCTAAGTTTACACTGGTCAAATTTAGTTCCCACCTGTGATACCTTTTACATGCATTGAAGGTGTATGGCATCATTGAAAAAATTGCACTGAAGTCGGCTATTAATATAAAGACTGAAGCAACCCTAACCTTAACCCCCCCCCCCCCCCCACAATCAATGTTGGACGTCTAAAGAGCTTTAGTTTAAATGTGTCAACATTGACCGGGGAGGGGAGGGCTTAGTATATATTAATGTGTGCAAACGATTTTTGTCCCACGGTTCATTGTAGTAGAGATTTAAAATCATGAATAACAAATACAGCGTTCACGGAACGGACTCTTCTTCTGCCATCGCGTTTTTGATGGGACAAAGGGGCCACATGAGGTCACAAGGTACTAAGGTCACCAACACATCCCTTGATTCAAGTGGCATGAAAATTGACTAATACACCCCAAAGCCATTTGATAATTTCTGACCACTTTGGGCATGACCTCTAGATGACCAGTGACCCCACTCTGAAGGTAACCTTGTGGGGCACTACCCAAGGACCATTACATGCAGTGTCATGAAAATACATGTGTGCATGGAAACTCAGTGGGTAAATTATGTTTAGGGTTACTTTTTTTAACCACAGACAGACGAATACCCCCACTACCACAGGCAATGCATGTGTGCCCTCTTGCAGACGACACAAAAATAAAATTTTCAAGTCAAGAATGCTAAGTAACCCTTATATAGTGTACTTTCATTAAAGGGTGTGTCAAAAAATTCAAGTGTAATTTTGGAATTAAGTTATGTTGCAGTGGGCCTCTTACGCAGAGAATAATGTTGTAATCGGTGGTACATCACCTTTTAACTGTAGTAATTTTACTACACTATCTACTTGCAAGTGTGTCGTATGTAATGTGTGTGTGTGTTGTGGGTGGGGTGTTGATAGGGGTGTGGCGATGTGTGTGGTGGTGATGTGTGATTGTGTAAAATAGTGTAGTGTATGGCCACATATTATTATTTTCTATCTGACCGGTAATTAAAGCACTAACTGAGCTTAATGTAGCTTTTTAAGTGTGCATTTAAGGTGTTTACAATTAATATAAACGTGGATAACTTTAAAATTGTGTGATTTACATAAGGGGGCAAAAACCCACTGGGTGAATTTTGTTATATTTTGCAAAGTAAATAACCACAGGTTATGTATGACATAATCTATTTTTTCTCCGGGGGACTGCCTGTGAAAAATACGATGGCTCCAATTTATACTAATTTAACACAAAATGACAAAAATTCGGGTTCATTATGTAAGCATTCCTCCAATACTAATGATGAAAGTAAAAAAAATTGTGCACACATGCCTCTATGAGGTTATTGGAAAATAATGTATAAATATCGTGTCAGACATACAGAATATCATTGTGTTACAGTTTAAAAAGCAATATGCCATGTATTCGGCTATAGGCGATTTTTTGAAGATAGTGTCAAAATATGGTATTTTCTGTCTAGAACACTGCTTCATGGTAGACTGAAATTATTAGGTCACGAAGAATAAACCATCACTATAATTCATATGACCTAAAAAGGAAGGATTTGTCCAACCTTCTCTTCCCGCCCATCAGGTGGTTTTCCTGACAACACTCTTAATTTAAATCCGACTTTTACATGGAATTTAATTTAAGTCCAAAAAAAGTTTTGTCCTACACAGTCTTTAACTTTAGACTAAAAGACTAATCTAAGGAATTAAGAGAGAAAATGGTATACCAAGGAAAAATTATTATACTACATTATGATCAACACAATGATGTCAAATTTTGCATACATAAGAAGCTAAAACCTCCTAGACTTACAAAATGCAAAATATTGCCAGAGTTACTTATCTGACATAAACCTCAAAACAGTAGCAGAGTCAAAGTGCAAGTATCCCGTTGTATTAAATGCACAAACACATTCTGTCCTATCCTCTCCAGGCTGCATACACACACCCAAACAGAAAGTTATTTCTGATGAAATCTCATCAACAGAAAAAATACTTTCATCTTGAGCACGATCAGCTGTGAAGTTTCTAAAAAAATAGTTTCAGGCAATGTGTGGTATTTGGAAGTATTTACTTATCAAAGAAATCAATACATTCTGTGGTGAACTTAATGGTGCAGAGCAGTGCCTGGTATTTGAATAGTTCCTGTATTGATATTTTCTACCCTATCTAGTGTATGGATGGACAAAACTCCTAATTGAGCAAGGGGGCCACAGCTGGGTTCAAATTAAACAAAGCAGGAAGGCTGAAAAGAAAACGGAAACATGTTATCAGATTCAATTAAGAAATGTAGTGGTTAACCATCAATATTAGCAGAGTATTGAATAGCCCTTTACAATATTCATTATTGCTTCTACCATCAAAACCGCAAGTTTGTTTCCCATGGTACTTGATGGGGAGTAAGTACAGGTGCCAGGCTCTCATATCAAGTAGAGAACACAATAGATATAAATTGGAACAAGCACCTTTAATGTTCAGAACACTTCCTCATCAGTAAGAATTGAAAAGGGTACAAGTAAAAAATCCAAGTGATTTGAAAAAATGATCACTGCATAATACTACATGAAAATGAGAGAGTTGGGACATGGAAAAATCAAGACAAGACTACAACAACAATAATGTAGGGGTTCACAACTCTTCTTATCTCCTGCAACGTGACAAGATGTCATTGGGAAAATGCAGACACGGCTGCCTCGGAGGCAAATGTTAGTTAAGTTATATGGAAAATATAAATCAAATAGAAGGCTGTTGAACCAGACGACGAGGAGAAAAACGTATCGAAAAGGTGAAAGCTGTCACAGGAAGACCCTTTGCGTGTTGCGAGGTTGAGAGCGACACTGGACGATAACCTCTTGTGCAGATGGAAATGATATTCAATGCCGCGAGCGTGAGATTCCCTTACAACGTCCAAATTCAAATATTATGTTGTTAATGTTCTGTACTGTGAGGATCAATTTTCATGGGGCAAATGCAAACTTGGAAAATATTTGAGGGCAGTACTTCTTGGTATAGAGTGGTACGCTCAGAGAGCGTGATATGAGCACATTCCCCGAATGGAAGGTACTGAACTGTGCCAAGGGAATTCAGATTTTACTAGCTCATAGTGTCTATATGGAACACTCGCTCAAAAATGGTTCTAAAATTGTTATTTGAGCACCAAGGAACAGGTTTTGCAGAACAAGGTTCTTTAAAGAACCCTATTAGATCAGAGTAGAACCTTTTCAGAATAGTTCTGATTTTTTGTCCCATTATGAGGGTTTGTGGGCCAAAAAGGTTCTAAAACTATTCTGCAAAGGTTCTGTACACCTAAAAGTGGTTCTTCAAAGAACCAAAAATGTTCTTTAGAGTTTGAAGAACTTTTGGGGGTTCTTTATAGAATAATTTCAAGAAGGGTTCTATATAGAAGACAAAAAGGATTCTAGGTTGAACCTTTGTTTCTTTGTGTGTATACATGTAAGGACAAATTAGGACATATCTGTCAAGAAATGCAAGGTAGGAACATTAATTTGTTGTTGTTTTTTTGGTTAAAAATATTTTAATTCTACTATTCCTCCTTGTAGGCCTAAATATTAATTGATCCATTAACAAGAAAAATAACATAATTTCATGCCTACAACAATGAACCCTCTTAGATCAGAGTATAACCTGTATATAGTCGTATATAAATATACCGTTCTGATGCTATCCGCTAGGAAAGCGAATGACACCTTTCGGACCTAACACCTATAGATAATATCTATCGCAGCTCTACCAACCTGACTTGATAGCTCAGTTGGCAAGAGCATCATGCTAGCAATACGAAGGTCACCGGTTTGAATCCGGTCAAGCACACATGGTTTTTTTCAACTCGAACATGCACTGGCCATCTCCAGGGAAAGATTAATAAATATACATCCTTGCCTACCTGGAGAACTAAGTAGTTAAAATTCCAAAAACAATGACCGTGGGTTGGTACCATTAAACAGTCATGTTCTGAAGCCATCCCTAACTGAATGGCAGCAATTGCATGACTTTTGGGTCTGTTTGGAGTGACAACCAATTTAAACTCATTCTGCTAATCAGTAGATACAACTCCACAGGTAAAACACATGTATCGCTTAAAAGCAAGTATGTTTTTTGAAGATCTTGATACCGTTTCCCCCGAATCATGGTAATATTGACATGTGACTCTGCCTTTTATTACAAACTTATACATACATTGCGGCATTTTAAGAGGTCTAACGTCCAATTCTGCTTAATCTCAATCACTTGTGATCAAAAGTTATAGGATGATGTTAATTGTCGGTTTTCCTCTCATTAGACAGTGAATCATGAGTAAGAAATGTCATTACACCAGTAGAATTCTAGAGTAAGGGACTGATCATTATTTATTTGGGGTGGGAGACATTTTTAGTACGGAAACATACAAATCTTTATTTTTTAACCTTTATTTTTTTTATTTGTTTGATTGTTTTTAATAATAAAATGGGGAACCTCAAGTTGCATAATTTTACACAAATAGGCCCTGCACAAAATCTCGAAAGAAAGAATGTGTGTGTGTGTGTGGGGGGGGGGGGGGGGGGGGGGGGGGGAGAATTGCAAATATCCAAAAAAGGATAAAGCAATTACCCCAAAGGAACAATGGTTCAACTCCCTAATTTTGTCATGGGTTAAATAAGCATTAGGTATCCAATAAATAAGCATTAGGTATCCACTAAATAAGCATTACGTATCAACATAAAAAGCATTAGGATCCACATAAATAAGCATTACGTATCCACATAAAACGCATTAGGTCTCCACATAAAAACATTAGGTATCCACTAAATAAGCATTACGTATCCACATAAAAAGCATTAGGTATCCACATAAAAAGCATTAGGTATCCACATAAAAAGCATTAGGTATCCACATAAAAAGCATTAGGTATCCACAGAAAAAGCATTATTAGGTATCCACATAAAAAGCATTACGTATCCACATAAAAAGCATTAGGTATCCCACATAACAAGCATTAGGTATCCACATAAAAAGCATTAGGTTCCACTAAATAAGCATTACGTATCCACATAAAAAGCATTACGTATCCACATAAAAAGCCTTAGGTATCCACATAAAAAGCATTAGGTATCCACATAAAAAGCATTAGGTATCCACTAAATAAGCATTACGTATCCACATAAAAAGCATTAGGTCTCCACTAAAAAGCATTAGGTACCACATAAAAAGCATTAGGTCTCCACATAAAAAAGCATAGGTATCCACATAAAAAGCATTACGTATCCACATAAAAAGCATTAGGTATCCACTAAATAAGCATTACGTATCCACATAAAACGCATTAGGTATCCACATAAAAAGCATTAGTATCCACATAAAAAGCATTAGGTATCCACATAAAAAGCATAGGTATCCACATAAAAAGCATTAGTATCCACATAAAAAAGCATAGGTATCCACATAAATAAGCATTACGTATCCACATAAAAAGCCTTAGGTATCCACATAAAAAAGCATAGGTATCCACATAAAAAGCATTAGGTATCCACATAAAAAGCATTAGTATCCACATAAATAAGCATTACGTATCCACATAAAAAGCATTAGGTATCCACATAAAAAGCATTACGTATCCACATAAAAAGCATTAGGTATCCACATAAAAAGCATTACGTATCCACATAAAACGCATTAGGTATCCACTAAAAAGCATTAGGTATCCACTAAATAAGCATTACGTATCCACATAAAAAAGCATCAGGTATCCACAAACTAAATTTGATGTCCTTATTATGTACATTTTACCCTATCACTTTGAATTTAAGACTTAAGTTTTTATCACTAATGTAAGTCTTGCTACTGATACACACCTAGCATGTCAAGATTCAAGTTTAACCCCCTGACACTACCGTATTTGAAACGGCATTTCTGATTGGCTAATTACTCCTATAATTCATTTAATAACCAATGAAAATGCAGCTCCAAAATTTTGAGCTTTGGTCCTCTTTCGCTCTATTCACCATTCCTACTATTGCGATTTGCTAAAAAAACAAAAAAAAACAACAGTGCGGGTCCTGGACCACTAGTGTAATCTGCCGTCGCAGTTTGTGAATGGGGCCACAAGGTCACATGAGGTCAACAAAGGGTCACATGAGGTTCACCAACATGTCACCCCACCCCGCCCCTCCTCCTTTCCACCAAGTTACATCATCGTAGCCCTTACAGAACTCATACGGCATGCAATATAGTTAACCATTTTGACCACACACACACAGACATATGACCAGAGTAATCCCTATGTGCCTTCTGCAATTCTTACAGACACACAAAAAACATGTATTCCATTGGTGACTATTCAGCAGGCAAGGAGTAATAATTTTTTCAACCAATTCCACTAGAACAAAAAGAGTTATTTTATGGAAATGATAAATGACAACACAATTGTATTTGACTTTTTGATAAGTGACTTGACTGGCAACACATAAGCTTTACGTGTATGTTAGATCATCAACCTCCTCCCCACAGATCACATAGTTGAACTCCCTTTTTTTTTTGGTCTGTCAGTCGGCCTGTAAGGTTTATATTTTACACATCACCTTACAGCGTACATTATTAATGAGTGTCACTCCTGAGAATTTGTAGATTTTTATCAAAATCCCTCTCTTCAGAAAGCATGGGTTTTTAAAAAGCTGTCACCGTTGCAGGTAATAGCTTTATCAGACATTTTCCCTTCAAGGAGAATGCATCTTTAAAATCCTGTCACACACATTATAGATTGTGATTTGTTTGTTGTTGTCAGAACCTGTCCCCTCTAACAGTATGACATTTTAAAAGCTGTCCCCCCTCTCAAGTATGTTCTTGAAACAAAACAAAAGCTGTCCCTTCCGAACACTTTTGAAAATTTAAAAGCCTATATCCCCTTTCGGTGTAAAGTTGTTGTTTTTCTTCTTTGAATGGATGAATATTTATCTCCCCATGAGATGGACTTATCAGAAATGATGTTCTTGGAAGGTTTTTAAAAAATAGCGTCTCTTGTGTGGGATGAAGTATTCCCAATCATATTTTGAAGCCGAGGAAGTGTTTGGTTTGTTCAAATTTGCTTCTCTTTTTCTATTTTCTCACCGTTCATATTTTTCAAGAGTCAGTAATTATGGAAGAGCAAAGAACTTTTTTTTGAAAATTCAAACCTACATTAAAGACACTATCAGCGCTTCAAACCCGAAGGAGTCAAAATATTTAAAATTTGCAGGAAATAGCTTTTAAAGTGAAGGAAAAGTCTATAGAACTCTCAATAAGTTACTTTTTTCAACTGACGAATTGACAAAAACGACATTGTTCAAAGATATGAATCTCCATTCAATTATGGTTGTAGTAAGTGTCCGTACGGACAGTAATGACTAAAATATCAGATTTTGTCCAATGAGTTGTTTTTAGTCTTATCATTTGCAGGATATGTTTAGGTACCTGTACTTGTTACAACATGCAAAAACCTGATTTTTGATGATTTTTTGATTTTCTGATTTAGTAATCAAGCTTAAATTAAATGTAGCTTTTCTTGTATATTGGGGAAGGGATCCATCAATCTTGACTTTTTAACACGTAATCACAAAACCTTGACAAAACATTTCTAACAAGATGGCCCCACAATTGTGGTATAATCGCATCTTCTTGAAAATCTGGAAATGAGCTCATTACTATTCATAACCTGTCCAAACGTATACAGCACATAAACCTCACTATGTTTTACCACCATGCAGAAGGAATTTAAGCAGATTTGGGGTTTGGAACAATGCCAAAAACAACATATGAACCCAACTCTTACACATGTAATGCTAGGCTAATCGTTCAAATACAAAAACCTTGCCTTATTTGAGGCAAGTTGGGCGCTGTGGTTCATATTAATTCAGTCTAAAAAAATCACTCCTAGCCTTTGAATACTTCAATGCCGAGTTGATTTGCACAACTGAGTATAACTCACATCATGCAATTCACCTATTTGATATCTATAATTCCAGTAATAGTACCAATTGTTTACGGTCTAAAATCTGATATCATGCTCACCTATACACTAACTGTGTCATATATCGTAATGCCAGTACTACAGCTGACAAGACAATGCAGAACCTTTGCCGATTTCTTTGCCACTAGTAGGCATGCTAAAGTTAATACAAGATCAATAAGACATTTACTAGAAACAGGCAGCAGCCATGCACATGCAAATCAAACAAATTCAATCCCCTAAAAACGTCGCGAAAAACACTCCGTTTTGAATTTCCCAACTCCAATTCATAAATAAAACTGCTCTTATGAGTCTGCAAGATTCTATATTCATTTCTGTGGTTTTTCTTTTTTCAATGTCTACCCTGGAATTTGTGACAGATGTATCAAATTAGTGCTCTGAGCGTGACACTGTAAAAACGAGAGAGTAAAATCGCATTTATTAACAACATCAAAGAGTAAAAAAGAGTAAACTTTACTCATCAAAGGGTACATCTTGTTTTCCCGTTACTCTTCACAAAAGTAACATATGATTAGGTCGAAATTACTCAACTACAGAGTGAAATGAAGAAATTTCGCTGTTTGACTCGATATGCGAGTAAGAGTTAATCGATCTGCGCGTAAATTATCCCAGAATTACTACTTCCGGTTTAATTATAAGCACGCAGACGGGCGAACGGGGCAATGGCGGACGAAGGTGTGCGAACCACGCTCATGTCTTGGGATTTAGGGGATATCCCCCAATTTACTGGTAAGTTTTAAAGTGCAACGAGAAATTTGTGAGGCACCCAATCTGTGTCATAATAGTAATTCATTAGTAAGAGACACTCAGATATCTTACCTTAATATATTGGCTACATAGATGTCTTAAAATTAGAAAAAAGGCGTTTTTTGATTGCTTATATTTCCTGATAAACATAGGCTGAATTTCGTATTGCTCCTATACGAAATTGAATTTCACAATTTTTGTACCAAAGAAACATTTCAGCTTAATCCTTCAGGTGGGATCTTTTTGATGAAAGCTTTACAATAGTGCAAAAATCTGATTTTTCACATTTTTTCGGGACACCCTGTTATGTGAACTCTCTTTGCACCTTTAATATTAAACCACCTCCATGATTACACAAACAATAATTAAACGGTTTCAGAGCATTATATAAAATGGACAATTGCGCCATGCATGAATGGCCGGAAAGAATTTAGTAGTACGTCATTGTACGATGAATTCGGCCATCCTCACCGGAATAAACTGCATGTTAGGATGTGGTTGGCAGAATACTGATCATCCATCTGTAATTCATGCATACCATCATGACTGTAGTATCATAAGTATGAATACCAGCAGGCTTTATACTTACTAAACCTACTCTATTGTCACTTTCGTTTTAAGCGCTAGAAAGATTAATCCTAGGGATTTTACTAGCCGTATACGCTACAAGCCCCGGGCTAAATAGCCATATACTTGGTCTAATAACGAGTGCAATATGAAGCTGCTGCGTAGCCTTGCCCCCCCCAGATACGGCTATATAGCGACTGGTCTATGTAGCCCATGTACGGCAATCAATAGCGAGTCCCTAGTCTGAGGCTTTAGTTAGGCCGTACTGAGTTCACACGACGATCATCAGCGAGATTCGAGGGTGCATCTACTAGTCACAATTGTTGACTATTATGATCATAATTATAATGGCGAACTTGGCCCATCACTATATTCGCATCTCACTGTGACTGATATTCGCAACTACAATGCATCTACAAGGTTGCCCTCAAGCCCTCTGTATGAAAATTCAAAGTTCTGGAGATGATTTATACGGCTTATTTGCCAGGAACTTTGTACAGTAACCCGGCTGTTTAGCCATATGGTATCCGTATACGGCTACGTAAACCCTTCGATCATCATAACCCGGACTGGATAGAAAGTCCAGCCAGATGGTGTTATGAGTCAATCCCACAATCACCATTTAATGAAATTTCCCCTCATTGATGTCATGTGATCCCACAAATTTTCCATTCTTAACACTAAAACGCCTACTTTTAACACCCATTTTAGCTAATAAATGTTAGTACTTAGGGAATTTTTGGCATGATCATGACATTCCTTGTGGTTCTTAAACTTCTGACCACTTTATCCCTAAGTACGGACATGTATTTTGTATCAGTACAGTCCCGTTGCAATGCATTATGGGATTGTTTAACACCCTCTGTTCGATCCAGCTGTGAGTCAGCTAGCCGGGCCTAGGCAATCATGGAATCGAATCTCCATGTTTTCCTACAGTCACCCATGGAAA
The DNA here is from genome assembly GCA_023653785.1 of Ophioderma brevispina. Classification (NCBI taxonomy): domain Eukaryota; kingdom Metazoa; phylum Echinodermata; class Ophiuroidea; order Amphilepidida; family Ophiodermatidae; genus Ophioderma; species Ophioderma brevispina. Next base: position 124,635 of record JAMKCH010001833.1, read on the forward strand.
ACAGTCTATTGAAAGCACTACCACATGTTCACACAGCTCATAACTTGGTTTGTTTACATGCTGTTATTCTTTCAAAAATGGTAAATTTGATTGAATCAATAAGAAAATCACATTAGTGTGACTACTAATGTCCAATTGTCACATAGGCTTAATACTGGATTCACTTGCTCATTCATAAAAAGAAGGGAAAAAGTGGGTTGTGCAATGGGAATTCATGATAAATCATGTCAACAAACAGCACTGCCATTCCGCCATTGTTGAGTGTTGTTATTAAAGCTATTCATAAGGTGTGAATCGGCGTGCACCATGGTTCATTTTGAATTAACCTTGCACAGGATTGTGAGAAAAATATGTGCTTTGTATATCAAAATGTTGATAACAAAAGCATTTTTGAAAAAATGTGGAAGATCACCTGAAAATCAGGTTATTTTCTAGTTAACATATTGATACACATTTTGCCTCTAACGACCAACCAGTCAGAAGGATTCGAAATCAAAATTCAAAGAAGTATACTCCTAGTTTTTCTATCAAGATTACACTAATTTTTTGAAAATCAGATCTCACACTTAAAAAGAAACTCACACTGTGATGGCGTGAAAGGCAGGGAAAATGTCCAGTCAAGCATTAGAAGTCTGCACAATATGTGGTTACTAGTGTCATTTGCAGCATGGAGGATATTAAATCTAAGGAACCTTTTCTCTCTCCACAGGTTGAGCAGGACTATCGAATTCTTCAACCTTAGAAAAGCCAACCGATGTTCAAAAAGTGACCACTATGTCGGCCATGTGTTTTAAAGTATGCCGAAGTAACACTACCACCAAGCTGGAAACTGATTAGGGGGCCAGGATCGTCTACATCAGTGAATGTTGTGGTATTTTTTAAAGCCTTAAATTCTGCTATTAAAAGTATATGGTATATGGTTATATTTGAGTAGAATTTTATGGTAATCTTAAAACTATATCTTCCACTCATATATTATTGGTAATGTGGTTGGCGCAGCTTCATCTTCTCTTCCTTTCCTCCCTGAGGTCTGAGTTTGATTCCTGGTAGGGGCTTGTCCTCGCGGCTTATGGGATTTGGTTTCTCGTCTCATACTCGTTTCCACAGTTTTCTCTGGGTACTCGCGTTTCCTCTGGTATACTGGTTTCTCTGATGTCCCATGAGGTCACCGTCACAGTGCCATGAGGGATATGTGACGCGTTAAAAATAGTGAAATTTCTTTTTTTTATTTACACTTATAATCATCAAAAAATGGTTTCATTTTATGGGTGACCATCTTGGTTTGTAACACTAAATATTTACTTGATTACAATGTTTTCTTATTATAATTTAATCATAAGATGGACTAGGTCTTCCTTTTTATTATTTAGCTAAAATCCTGTGAAATGTTCATGTTTGAACGATTTGTCCCGGCAAAACAAGGATTTTTCACTAATTTTGTATCATTGGAAAGAGATCCATACCTATCAATATCAGGTGGTATCAAAATCAGCTTCAGGGTGCATCATAGTGATTTCCTTATAGTGGTTCCCCCCCCCCTCTTTCTTAGTCGTGTTACAAAAGGTTAAGGAGGAGTTCATCCCAGGACATGTAACTTGATTTCAGAAACTTGGGGGCAAACACAAATTTTATTTATATTGTAATAACTCTACAGATAATACTGTAATTGGGTTTTTTTTACCTCTGATAATTTCAGGAAGGCACCAACCTTGAGCACTACCTTCAAACATTCTAGGGTCCACACAACCATTTGTGCTGGTGTTGGGGGTGATTATCACCAACCTGGGCAGTGCTTTGTCATCATAGAACGGGAAGCGTATGAGCAAGCTACAATTTTGAAAGCAGTAGATTTGTTTACGGGTCACCCAAGTACTTCCATCTTGCTTACCCACCACAGCCCGTACCCACGTCAATTCTGTACATTATGTATTATGAAGATCAAAATGAACAAATGGGGCTGTGCGGCAGTTTCCGTCATACTACCAATTTTATTAAGTAAGTTCTTGCTTAAGTGGTACATGCCATATTAAAGTTGCCAGCCGAGTCATTGCTGTGGCATACTTATACTATAACTAACCATCACATATCGGTGATGGGTGAACTTGACAATCAACTTTCATGGTGGTGTTTTTATGAGAGTGATTTTTGAACAAGGTTTGTATAACCACCACGGACAGGCCATAACATTTGGGCTTCATGAACACATACGTGGTGTGTCACTGGCCAGCACGACAGTCGGCACAGCTATTCTTTCTGTGCATACTTTTTACTACCATAATACCATCACAGTAGTTGAGTGGGGTAAACTTTCATGGTTTTTTTTCTTGCATTGTTTTATGAAAGTCATTTAGAACAGGGTGCGTTAACCACCACAGACATATACTTTGAACTTCATGGACACAGACTTGGTGTACTAAGTCAATGCCAGCAATGAAAGAGGGACAGCGAGTCAGTTCTTTCATACTTTACGACCATCACAGTGGTGATGGGGAGAACTGATATAGACAATCAACTTTCATGGTGTTTTTCTGTAGTTGTATTATGATAGTGTTTTATAGCGAGTTTTGGCACAACAGCGTAAATTTGGTGTATTTGTTCTTCATTTGTTTTAATGATATTTCAGAGAAGTTAATAACCACCACATGCCTATCAATGATAACTTCATGGACCATAAAAGGTGTAGTGGCCATCAATGTAAGGGGGGCACTGAGTCATTCTGGTAGTTGTTGATGAGAGTACTTTAGAGAAGTTCTTGCATAAACTCACCACTGAACATACAAAATCGGTACTTGGATACAATGGTGTATTAATCAGGCATTGTCGTTTGTGCTTTCAAGATTTTATGCCAATTTCCATTCTTTCCCACTTTTTTTAAAAGTTACAATTACTGTTAAGACTTGATTTGTCAAGACATAAAGAGGATTATCCCAAACTGTGATTGCTCAAGACATCAAGCTTATTATCCAAGTTGACCTTGAGCATCCAAATGAGCATTCAGAGAGTTCAACGAGCAAACTATTGTGGATCGATACTAAATTTTCTTGAGCTGCTCAAATTATGTATCATTGGTTGTAACTTTTAATATAGGAAAATGAAAGAACGATGGAAAAAAAAGTTCTCACGTTCAAAATGATAGGGCAAAAATTTTAACAGTTGACCATAATTTTTCATAATGAAGGAATTAATCATGCCTTCTAAGTTCTGTAGCTATATACAAGGTAATCAATATTTCGGTCATCTTGATTAAGTTGGTTGCTGTACATGTATGTCAGGCAGTGATGTATCATTTTTGTTGCAAATGGAATCGAGGGCCATTGCAAAGGTTTTTTGTCGCATGAAGCAAATAAATATCAACACCTCCTTCATATCAAACCTCAGTTCAGTTTTGATCATGAATTAGGTAGGGTAGCAGAGTGGATGGGGCTCGTGTCCCATGCGCCCTGCCCCACCAAACAGCCCCGAGTTATAACCGTTGATTTAAAGGCATGTACTTGTATAACTTAAAGCATATTAGCACATTTTTTAAGGGCACCCCAATTTTCAAAATTTTTGAGATTTGTGCACAGTTGTGGTTGGGAATTGGCTAATAAGCCATACCTGTGAATGGTTAATTTTAATTTTTTAGGTTTTTTCTTTTTTTAATTTTGTAAATTAATATCGTGAACTGGGCCCAATATAATTCAATGAATACTGGAAACGCCAATTTCTGTCCTTCCTGTGGGAAATTGAGCCATCTCACAAAAATAACCTTTAAATCTGATCTGTGGCCCGACAGAACGATCTGATCGAGAGGTAGTACACGAAGACGCACATATCATTCGTAGGGACGAATTGGGGCCTTTCCAGAGTCGCGTTAATTTTATCGGGGATCCCCCGATAATAATTACAAATTCCCTTCTTTTGTAGCAACTACGCAATTTTGAGCTATACCATTAACAGGTACAGTTTACCGGCCAAGTACCAACACCCCATGCAGCAAATCAAACACAACTTTGAATTGAGGGTGGCCTCAAAAATGTGTTTTATATTTTTTAATATGGCTTTAAAAGGTCCCCTGCAATCAGAGATGATAGACCTACTCCAAATCTTTACGGACATTCCATTCCAATAAACGGTGCCCAGAAAAAAGAATACACTACTAGTTTACATCATTAGTGAACTATTGATTTTCATGAATAGATTCCCACCATTCACCTGGAATTTCTATTACTCCTCTGAAAAATCAATAGTACCACAAATGATGTCACTCCAACCAACTATAATCTTTCTGGTCCCCTCCTTGTAACTTGACACAAACCACATCAGTCCTAGTTGCATTTCCGTGACTTAAGTTGTTTTTTTAAAGTCCAAAAAACCTTTTACAATTCTTGTGTTTTTATACCTCGTATCAGGATGGAATACTTTTAGAAATCCTTATCACTTTGATGAATTTTCAAATGAGGTCATGCAGGATACCTCCTTGAAGTTGAAGATGACTTGGGGGAAAATAACAAAGACTATAGCCAATTTAAAAAGATTACTCTATTAATGCATAATTAGGCACTGCAAAGTCGATTTTTATTTTCCCGTCGCCCGCCCACGCTTCATTTTCACGCCCGTGTTTTAATTCATTCTTAGAAATTTTCACAAAACAAAAAAGAAAAGCTGTTTTTTTTTGTGCTCTAAAAAATCCGAAGTTTTGCATTTTCTCTGGCATGGAAATCAATAGTTTGTTGCCATCAATTCCGATGGAAACAACTATTTATTCCTTTTAAATCAGGTTGCCATAAATTTTCACCCGAGTCACGTCAAAACAAAATCATGAAAAGTTGCCCCATTTTTGCATAAAAATGAAAGTTGCTGAAATAATAATGATGAAAAGTTTCCTCCTTTAAAAAAAAATGTTGACGGGAACTAAATAACCTTTGTGGGGGTCTTATAGCTATTCATGCATGTTTCATTGAGGAACGATCCCTATAATATTAAAACATGATTTGTTTTTTATGTTGATTCCTTATCCTTGTTTTGTAAGGAGAAATAAAAGCAATCCGAAGCATAAAACACATCTCATTTTTGTCTGATGTTTCTACTGCATAATTTTTATTCTCTTTAGGTTAAAATGCAGATATATTCAATCTGCAAAGGAAAACAGGGATCTGGATTCAAAATGCCCTCTTGGAATCGAGAATTGATAAAATGACATTTATCCCATTGTGAGTTAAACATTTAACCTTACAAAAGTGAAATAATGTTACTCCATTTTGGGCAAATGTCACTAAACCTTTTACTCAATACATTACTCTGACTGCGGATCACACATTTTTACTCATCATAGTACCGACTGTAAGCAACTTTTGATCAAATTTTAACTTCCAATGAGTATGAAACTTTACTCTCCACAAAATGATCATATTACTCCCCAGATGGGTAAAAAGGTGATCATCCCCTTTGTTGAGTAAAATATGTTACTCCAAGGTGAGAAGTAAAAATTACTCCAAATCGAAGTAAATTTTAATCATTATGATAGCAATTTTTTATCAAACATTGGTGGATAAATATACTCTCAAAAAGGGGTGATCACCTTTTTACTATCGAAAAGCTTAAGATTTACTCGTTTTGAGTCAATTTTTACAGTGTAGTAAAAGAATGTAAAAGAAGAAGAAAAAAAAAAAAGAAAAAGAAAAAAAAAAAAAAAAAAAAAAAAAAAAAAAAAAAAAAAAAAAAAAGAAAAAAAAAAAAAAAAAAAAAAAAAAAAAAAAAAAAAAAAAAAAGAAAAAAAAAAAAAAAAGGAAAAAAAAAAAAAAAAACATCCTATAACTAAGTGCCGTTCACAACAAGAATTGATTGTGTGACCTATTCTAGTGCCCATCATTACCATTAGGCAAAAAAAAGTAAATATTTATTGATAACCCGATGCACCGCCCGCCCTAGACTTTTCAACAACCACAAAAAATCGAGAAAATTTGTCAGAAAAACAAGGGAAAACGAAAAAAAAGTCAAGCAAGCTGAACCCCGTGTGCTGATAAATGCTTCTCCAAGTTTCCAACTGAGTTGGTTTTTGTCATTGGGTGTGATTTATTAGCTTGCATTGCGCAGAAAGCACAGGAAATTGAATGTTAAAGGAAAAAAAAATCTGCCTAATTTTTTTTTTACCTTTTTTTGCCTTAGTGTGCAGACATGGTTTGACCTATAGGACCTAGTCCGCCATGTGAAGTATACAGTAATTTTGGGCACTACTCATCCTAATGGTACTATTTGAGATGAAATTTTGAGATGTGCTTGTTAGAAAAACTTCCTGCTATAGCGTTAACACTTTGAGAAGACCAGAAAATTTCCCACATCAAGCCAAATTGTTGACTTTTGTTACCATTGGATCACTGTTGACGGTGAGATGTTAATCCCAAGTCCAATCCTGAAATGATCCACCCGAGAAAAAAAATCCTCAGACGCAAGCACCAGGGCATGTGCTCTGCAGACATAGTACATGGGCGTACCAGGGGGTGTATTGAGTCAATTCCACAATGCACCGGTTTGGGGAATTCACCTCAATAGGGTTATGATCCCACAAAAATCCTATTCTTAACACATAAAACCTGACGTTTGATGCTCTTTTTGTGAGCCCACAAAGCATAGTACTTAGTGAATGGTTTACATGATTTATGAAATTTTCTTTGTGGTTCTTAATGTTTGTAACACTTTTTATCTCCTAAGTACTGACACATGTTTCCTACAGTGCAGTATAGCACATTGCGAGGCATCTGGGATTGAAGTCAAAACACCCTCTGGGGCGTACTAGCTTTTAGGACCCTTGGGGTGTCGTCAGGGGGCTTTCTGATAAGTAGAAATGTTTGATTTGTTAAACTTTTTTTTCAAACCCTGGGGGGTGGCATGCATGGCCTCCGCACCTGGTACCTGTGTGAACCTGTCCCATATCTTTTCACAGCAGGAAAATTGAGCAAACAAAGGCATGATTTTACTGATAACAGATTATGGAATGTAACCTCAGTCTAGCTAACCCCCAATATGACAAGATGAGGATGAAGTACGACTTGATGATAATGAACGCAATGCAGATGACAACAATGACAACAACAACACCAACAATTGATGCTGATGAATAAAATCAAAACCAATGACCAAAACAAAAAAAATTCTATGACATCCCCATTTCAGTATATTGAACACCTTAGCAGCTAGGGATGCATGCCCCTACTTGTTTGTGAAACTTCAAGATGCATCGAATGGGACATCTTTGGCCTACTTTGCATGATCTGATACTGGCATTTAGTTTCTGCTGAAGTGCTCCAAGGCAACTTTAATGAATAAGCCAGGAAGACTGTTTACTTGAACATACTAACCCTGCCCCTATTACAAGACGGTCATCTCTCTGCTATGGCAAATTGATAAATACGGACCGATTCAGAATATGGTACGTTTATTAGTGTGTATATACTGTACAAATGATAATTTTCACCCCGCAGAATTTTTCACGCGTCCAGATTTTTAAGCATTATTTGCTTGTTTTTTGAATTTGCTTTTTTTTAAGCTCTCTCTACATAGACCTACCACAAAATACACATTTTCATGAGTGGTTAATTTCGCGCTAGCTCAATGGGCACGAAAAGCGGGCGAATAAATGTAGCATGAAAATTCCACTTATACAGTAGATGTAAAAGGTAATCAAATAAAGACAGTTACTAGAAACAGGCAGCAGCCATGCACATGCCAAATCAACAATTCAATCCCCTAAAGAAACGATCTGCTAAAAACACTCCGTTTTGAATTTCCCAACTCAAATTCAGGAAATTAAAACTGCTCTTATGAGTCTCAAGGATTCTATAGTCATTTCATGTGGTTTTTCTTTTTCAATGTCTACAATGGAATTTGTCACAGATGTATCAAATTAGTGCTCTGAGTGTGTATAGTAAAAGAAGGTACATCCTAATAACTAAGTGTCCGTTCACAACAAGATGGATTGTGTGAACTATTCTAGTGCCCATCATTACCATTAGGCAAAAAAAAATAAATATTGTATTGGAGTAACCCGCCCGACCCTAGACTTTTCAACAACAACAAAAATCGAGGAAAATTGTAAAAAAAAAAAAAAAAAAAAACATTTTACTCAAATACATTTACTCTGACTGCGGAGTACACATTTTTACTCATACATAGTACAGAATGTTAAGCAACTTTTGATCAAATTTTACTCCAATGAGTAGTGAAAATTTACTCTCCACAAAATGAGTAAATATTACTCCCCAGATGGGTAAAAAGGTGATCACCCCTTTTTGGAGTAAAATATGTTACTCCAAGGTGAGGAGTAAAAATTACTCCAAATCGAAGTAAATTTTAATCATTATGATGAGCAATTTTTTAATCAAACATTGTGGAGTAAAATATACTCCAAAAAGGGGTGATCACCTTTTTACTATCGAAAAGATTAAGATTTTACTCCGTTTTGAGTCAAAATTTTTTACAGTGTAGTAAAAGAAGGTACATCCTAATAACTAAGTGTCCGTTCACAACAAGATGGATTGTGTGAACTATTCTAGTGCCCATCATTACCATTAGGCAAAAAAAAATAAATATTGTATTGGAGTAACCCGCCCGACCCTAGACTTTTCAACAACAACAAAAATCGAGGAAAATTGTCAGAAAAAAAAGGGAAAACGGAAAAAAAAGTCAAGCAAGCTGAACCCGGGTGCTGAATAAAGGCTCTCTCCAGAGTTCCAACTGAGTTGTTTTGTCATTGTGTGATTTATTAGCTTGCATGGTCGCATAAAGCACATGAAAGTGAATGTTAAAAAAAAAAAAAATCTGCCTAATTTTTTTTTTACCTTTTTTTTGCCTTATGTGCAGACATGGTTTGACCTATAGGACTGTCGCCAGTGACAAAGTATACAGTATTTTGGAGCACGTACTCATCCTAATGGTACTATTTGAGATGAAATTTTGAGATGTGCTTTTTAGAAAATCTCCTGCTATAGCTTTAACACTTTGAGAAGACCAGAAAATTTCCCACATTCAGCCAAATGTTGACTTTTGTTAACATTGGATAACTGGTTGACGTGAGATGTTAATCCCAAGTCCAATCCTGAAATAATCCTCAGACGCAAGCACAAGGGCAATGTTTCTGCAGACATAGTACATGGGCGTACCAGGGGGTGTATTGAGTCAATCCCACAATGCACCAGTTTTAGGAAATTTCACCTCAATAGGGTTATGTGATCCCACAAAAATCCTATTCTTAACACATAAAAACCCTGACTTTTATGCTCGTTTTAGCCCACAAAGCATTAGTACTTAGGGAATGTTTAGCATGATTTATGAAATGTCTTGTGGTTCTTAAACGTTTGTAACACTTTTTATCCCTAAGTACTGACACATGTTTCATACAGTGCAGTATAGGCACATTGCTATGCATCATGGGATTGATTCAAAACACCCTCTGGGGCGTACCTAGGCTTGTAGGACCTTGGGGTGCAGTCAGGGGGGGCTCTGATAAGTAGAAATAGGTTGATTTTGTAAACTTTTTTTTCAAACCCTGGGGTGTGCATGCATGTGCCTCCGCACCTGGGTACGCTGTGTAGAAACCTGCCAATATCTTTTTCACAGGCAAGACAAAATTGAGCAAACAAAGGCATGATTTTACTGATAACAGATTAGTGGGAATGTTAACCCTCAGTCTAGCTACCCCAAGATGACAATGATGAGGATGAAGATTACGACGATGATGATAATGACGACAATGCAGATGACAACAATGACAACAACAACAACAACAAATGAATGCTGATGAATAAAATCAAAACCAATGACCAAAAACAAAAAAAATTCTATGACATCCCCATTTCAGTATATGGAACAACCTTACAGCTAGGGATGCATGCCCCTATCTTGTTGGTGAAATTCAAGATGCTCGAATGGGACATATTGGCTAACATTTCTGTGATCTGATAGGCATTTAGTTGCTGCTGAAAGTGCTCCAAGGCAACTTTAATGAATAAGCCATTGAAGACTGTACTTGAACAATACCTACAACCCTGACCCATTACAAGGCAGGTCATTCTCTCTCTGCTATGGCAAATTGTAAAATAAATTACGGACCGATTCAGAATATGGTACGTTATTAGTGTGTAATATACTGTAACTGATAATTTTCACGGCGCAGAATTTCACTCTTCCACGGATTTTTTAACAATTTGCTTGTTTTTAATTGCTTTTTTTTAGCTCTCCTACATAGACCGCACACAAATACATATTACACATTTTCATGAGTGGTTACTTCGCGCTAGTCAGATGGGCACGAAAAGCGCGAAATAATTTAGTCAATGAAAATTTCACTTTAGACTTATACAGTAGATGTAAAAGGTAATCAAATACCACATTGGAGTATAGGTAACATGTGAAATTGTGAAATAATAATTTGCACCTTTGACTAAACCAAACATGGTTGTTTCCTCCAGGTGCCCCAAATTATGTTGGTTACTAATAATATGCCACAATCTAAGTCCCTAACAGTTCTGAATATCAACAGCTTGGTTTTTTATCACTTGATAGATGAAAGAAAACATTGGTATATACACACATAATAGAGCTTGCACCAAAAGGGGTTTAATATTGTATACATTAATGTATGCCTTGTATATGCAGGGGTATATAGTCCACTGAGTTAAAAATTGCTGCCTACAATCATAGAAGAAGGTTTAATACAACTTTGTCCGATTTAGGGAAATATTGACCCCCCTCTCCCCCAAAATGTAAGTTGATCCAAGTCATGTTGTCAGCAGCCAAGCCATGCCAGGTCCCCCAACATTGATGATGGGGAGGGGGAAGAAAAGGGATTGTAAAGGGGGAAGGACCTCTGCTTCTAAAGAAACAATGGGATTACCCCTATTCGTCTCATGGTGAACATGGGAATGGTTGCAATATATGGCATAAGTGTGCCAAATATTTTTTTTCGAGGATTGTAGCCTAGTACTGGCAAAACTTAGCCACATAAGAGAGCTTGCTGATATGGTTGCCAGAATTACTCTTGACTGTGCATAGGGTTTAAGTGTTAAATGTTCATGAAGACATGCAGCGATTTACAAGTGAATCAGTTCAATTAGCAATCAGGCTGTTGTACATAATCTCTGTGCATCTACAGCAACTTCTTTCCTGAAATGGGAAATTCGTAGTTTTCTCTGAAATGCTGATGTTGGGTATTTTTTATAATACATGATACTTAATAGCAATGATATGTTTTGTGATTGTTCTGTGAAGGTGTGATACAAATCAAGCTTTTCAGTTCCACAGTTTAAAGATAGTTAGTATTATTTAGGTAACATGGTTTACCTCTGAACCATGGGGGTGTATCAAGTCCATCCCAAAATAACCAGTTTTGGGAAATTTTACCTCACTAAGGTCATGTGACCCAATAAAATAATATTCTGAACACATACACATGACCTAACACTAATTTTAAACCCACAAAGTGTTCGTACTTAAAGGACAATTTTTGGTTGGGTAATCATGGAGTGTCTGGGTTCTTAAAGGAGCATTTCGTGATCCACAGCCTCGTCCCCGACTTACATAAAAAAAAAATGTTGAGATTTATTATATTCATCTGAAACCGTTTAGCCTTAGTGATTCCACGTACGGTGCTCAATAGTGGGCACATTCGGTCGCATCTGGAAGAAATTTCGCAATTTTGTATTTTCAGTCCGTAAACGGACAGAAATTACAGAACAGTAGCATATGGGACCGGGGGAAACGGGCAATTTTTATGTGTTCAATAACACAAAACCGCCAAGATCGGGATCGGCTCAAAATTTGAGAAATAGGCTTTTCTCAAGGATATCGAGTGATAAATGAATAAACAAGAGTGCTGAAATCAGAAATGAACCGTTAACTTCTTTGATACTTTTATCACTACGTAATGAATGTGTTTTGTACAGTACCGTATATGCACATTGCAATGATTATGTGGTTCAATGGTTCAAAACACCTATGGGTCACAATGTTATGAGCATCAGTATTTGTAGGCATATTCATAGTGGCCCATATTTTATTAGGTACAGGCACTTATTTATTCTCTCCTTCAAAGGGGTGTTCCATAAGGTGACACCCTTTTCTGACATACTTTTCTGACAACCCTATGAATTCGGAAAACGGACCTTAACGGAAATAAACCGCACGGTTTATGTGGTCATTCCAGTTAAGGTTTCCGAATCATAGGGTGTCAGAAAAGTATGTCAGAAAAGGGTGTAACCTATGGAAAACACCCCTTCAAGCCCTAATTTTCCCCTCGGACGGACGAATGAGGAAGTCATTCCCGCAACAGTCCCCCCACCATGTCCCCTCCTCCCAGCTTCCCACACCAAACAAAATCTAGTTGTGCAACAGACAAAGATGTCGACAATTTTCTTTTTTATCCTTCCACTTTTCTTCCCTTTTACCTACTCACATTAATATAATACAGCAGCTTCTGCTTAAATCATGACTATTGCTTCCTGGATTCAAACTTCTTTGAACTTGGGCGTATTTTCCCCGTTCAATTTTGTTTTAATTTCAATTAGATTACCTCAATAATAGTATATCACATATTGTATCACAGTTGACATTCATGTGGGATCAACCGCTATTTATTCCTCTGACAAAAATAGCATGTTTTCTCATGTTTTATTCCATTTGACTACATACGCATTCAACTCAAGGTTCATTTAATACATTTTGTGACCACACGCTCAAGTGAAAAATTAAATTATTTAACTATGTCAATTAAGGTTATTCCTGTTGGGGTAAATGGAGAAATGCCTCTGGGCGCTGACGGTGAAGGGGGAAAATCAAATCAACGATTTCTTTTTAAATTTCTGGAACTAGGAATGAATTACCTGCTTCAACACATAGGACAAAGTATAGCTATTGGGACTATTACAGTTTTTAACTTATAATACAGCGCTTGATGTAACCATCAAAGATGAAAAAGCCCAACAGTGTGAGGAGAAAAAGAAAAAAATTAGCCAAACTAAAATTATGTGCATATTAGTTAAAGACAATATCAGTGATCTACCCAAATGAGTCAACATATTTGTAATCTGCAGGAATACCTTAAAGGTGCAACAAGAGATTTCACATAATCAGATGTACCTAAAAAATCGAAAGCGCTGATTTTTGCCCTGATGTAAAGCTTTCCTTCCAAAATATAAGCATCTGAAAGGATAAAGCTGAGAAATGTTTCTTTGGTACAAAATTGTGAAATTTCTAATTTCGTATAGGAGCAAATACGAAATTCCGCCTATGTTTTATATTGAAATATAAGCAAATCAAAATCAACTTTTTTTCTCTTTTAAGACATTTCTGTAGCCAAAATGCAAGGTAAGAAATCTATTGAGTGTCTAATTTATATGAAATTACTATCATGACACAATATTTGGGTGCCACAAAATCTCTCGTTGCACCTTTAAAAGTGAAGGATAAGTCTGTAAAATTCTTACAAGTTATTCTTTCCAACTTAGAAATTGACAGACAAAGCAGAAAACAGCAGCGTTCAAAGATATGATTCTCCATTTAATTAAATGTAGTAGTAAGTGTCCGTACGGACAGTAATGACTGAAATATCCGATTTTATCCTAATTAGGTTGATTTTGGTCTTACAACTTGTAGGGGTTGTTAGGATACCTATACTTGCTACAAACATGCAAGAATCATGTTTTTGGTGATTTTTTTTTCCCCCGATAGAGCAAATCACTGATAGTGCTTTTAACCCTATCCCTGTTTTGATTTCTAGCCTGAGAGGAAGGGAAGGGTAAAGGGATAGAAGCTAAAGAAGACTTCACATATCGGATGGGATTCAAACCCGGGGCCGTCCGTTGCACCATCCCATACTCAACGAGGGTGTCACGATTTTGTGCCATATGTGTTTCGTATTATGACGTCATCGCATCTTTTTGGACTTCATGTATTTCTCACCTCAACTCAGTGAGTTTAGTGAGTTTTGGTGTTTGAGTTTTCAAATGAGTCCAAACAAGCCTAGTCTTAGGTCAGTGGTTTTTGAGCTGATGCAGTCATTTTGGGAAACCATGTAAAAACCATTGACTTATGTGTTACAACTGATTAAGACTATATCAGAGCCAAAAGGTTAGTGTCTTAATGATGTGCCTTTAATTACAATTGGGTAATTAAAAAGTCCCATCGGACAGTTTGCTAATTCTTTTGGTTAATTCATGTATTAATTTATTCTTTTCATCAAAGTTAAGACTTTCGTACATCCACCTAACCGGTAGTTATAGATTTCTTACGCACATGGTGACAAACAATTTCAATGAGACACGCTCCGTTTTATTAAGCCGAGTCTCTCTTCCACATCTCCGAGGCTTATTTGGATATATGTTTTCATTTTAGGGATGTTGTCCTCTATGTGATTTTGTTTGTTGTGAGTGGCTCATTCGGCCAACACTGCATCGCGGGCACGGGGCAGCGGGGGTACTACCACAACCGTGGATTTTGTGTCATTTCCTATATGGAGGGTCCAATATCTGTCAAACAATCCTTGCTTGCAGCAGCCACAGGATTATCAAACAACACCACGTCACCATTCAAAGTGTTGTCTGTTTATAGAGAAATAACTTGGCACTGGGTGGTCTAGAATAGCTAATTGCAAGGTTTATTAAAACCAGCCTAGTTTTGGTCGTGTAAGAAAAAACAGCGATGGTTACACTTCGTATCTGAACCACACTCTGGGTTAATTTAACAAATCCACACTTTACATATTTTTTTTGAAAGAGACGTATCAAGTGGAACGTTCGTACCTCGTTCGGGGGACACATTGGCCAAGCATGAAACAATTGTAATCCCTCGTCCCTGGCTGGCCTAACTAGTCAAGCGGAAAAGGATTTCCCCAGGATTTAATCAATACTCCTGTATTGATGGGGTTGGTGTTTGTGCAGCGCTGGGGAGATTGTAATGATTGATGCTCAGACCGCGGAACTACATTGTCAAAAAATCGAGTACGCCCACATCTACGAGGGGATTAAATTAGTGTTGTTCATAAATGTTGGCCAATTTGAGTTACAACAGGCATACAGGTTATTAATGGTTATTGATGGCATTGTAATACAATAAATTAAGATACTTAATTATTGGGTTGTCGTGGAACTTGAGAAGGTCATATTACAACAGTGGGATAGCTGGTGATTGACATTTAATTATCTCCATATCACCAGTTCCCTGCATTGTCATACTCGCTAATTAAAAGACATAATTTAGGGGATTGGGATTAAAACCAGGATTATAGTTAATACGGATTAGGAGGAGGATCATAAAAGCAAAAGATTACATTACTGTTAAAGTACAATAATATCTTGCCTTAGGCAAGAATCGATTAGCTTTGAGACTGTATAAGCATGAATGTCAGAGGAACACCCCATATATTAAATTCAGACAAGTGGCAGACAGGAATGGTTGAAGCAACACGTAGGTTTATGTTCACGAAAGACAAAAGTTAAGGTTTAGGACCTGGTCTAGGTCTAATTTATTTGCATAAGAAAGACCTTTTCTTTGCATTGACAGAGTTTTATTTGTATTTATTTTGAATTTGAGTTTGAGTTTTAATCTTTGAAATTGTTAGGTACTTGACGAATAAATGTGAATAACTCTAAATTCGGACAAAACTGATTTTGACGTAGACCACAACCACTCTTACTTTAAAGGGGGCAGGACCTCTTTTAGAACCTAAAGATGGATTTATTTTTATTATTCTACAGTATATAGAAGCAAAAAATACAAAAAAATTTAATTTAGCAGCACTTTTTAATTGAGCCATATAAATTGGCCATAAGGAGGCACTCAGAAAAACCGGGCGGAGAGCTTCATACCATTGGGAGGCATTATGCGTGATGTCATCCTGTTTACTCCATGGCACTTCCGGTTGCCAGCACTGATACGGTGTGATAGGTGCAGAAGCTGACTCCCGCGGTATTTAAATCTGTACAAGGTGTCTTTTCGTACATTTTTTACAAATACGGGAAAGGGAGTATGGGAATTGAATGGAGAATTTTTTTGGCAGATGAGCGGCTTTGGAAGTGCTTTTGTAGTGTTGAAGCCCAGAGCAGAGTTCTGATGAAGACGTTGGGGGTAGGATTTTGGGGGAAGGACGAACGAGGGGTACAGGCCGCGCGACCGAGTGAGCCTCGCAAGCAAACAGAGAAAGTAGCAAATTAAGCCAAGAAATAAACCATGACGTTTTGCGGGACAGCGCGACAACATTTGAATGCGTAATTAAATCTTTTGTTCTAAATTAGTTAGTACAAAAATCAGAGCAATTTAGACAAAATAGCACGGAATTTAGTTGTAGAATTTTGCAAATTGAGACTGGTGTCGCGTATTTTCGTGAAGGCTGGCCATGGCAATATCACCACAGGGTTAGCTGTAGAATTGCCGGCCAGGATTGCACTGATTGCAGTCGACCGAACTCATATTTTGGATTTACCCTGATAATGGTCAGTGTTATGGTAATTACTTCATTTCTCAAGGATATTTATTCACATCCTTTGTCCTAGCCAAGCTTCTTGTTAATAAATGATTTGATTGAAAAGTTGGAAATGTAAAATTCGTAGAAGAAGCGCTGACAGACCTGATAACATGAACCACCACGGGTGGCTTGCATATCGACACGCTGCTATGGACCCAGAGTGGGGCTTTACCCTGATTTAAATGGTCAGTGTTTGAGCTAATACTCTCATTTCAGATATTTCTGCACATCAATTGCATGGGCCCAAAGGTTATTCGTTTAAAGGTTTGCAACGAGAGAGATTTCCAAAATAAGCAGGTGGTCCCTAAAAATAGAAAATTCTGATTTTTGCACTGGTGTGTTGTTTGTAAAGCTTTCTATCAAAAAATATCCCATCTGAAAGATTTAAGTGAGAAACGTTTCGTTAGTCCAAAAAATTGCGAAATATCTAATTTAGTATAGGAGCAAATACAAGATTAGCCTTTTTATGTTTTCTGTTGAAAAAAGCCAAATCATAATCACCTGTTTCTATCTTTTAAGGACATTCTGTACCAAAATGCATGGTATGTGACGCATCTATTGAGGGTCTAATCTATATGGAATTACTATTCTGACACAATTGTGGGGTGCGCTTCAAATTTCTTGTTGCACATTAATACATGATGTGGTCTCTGAAAAGCTTGGATGTAATGTAACAACCCCTTCGAACTGAGGGAGGAAAAACCGCGTATGCCGGTAAGACCGGGGTTGGTAAGACCATGCCACAAGATACGTGAGCTACGCATGGGAGTGAATCATGACAGGCACAGGGTACACGCGTAAGCTGCAGTCGTATTTTTGAGGGGGTGAGTCCAAAAAAGTCAGAGAGAGTAAAATAAGCATATGTAAATGATCAAAATGAGACAAAGGCTTCAAAACTACGTTAATCGCTTATGGTCCATTTACGTGCACCGGCCTGTTTACAGCACATTCGCACTTGCTGTGATTAATTCACCATTACTCGCTTAATACAAGTCATAAAAAGTTCTAATCTCGCACAAATAACAATGACTATGTACTTAATTAGATTGAATACCGATCAAATTAATTTGCCTCTCAATAAAAAATGATGTGGGGATTTCTTTTTCAACACTGTCAAAATGCTTGCACCAATACGCTGTGTGGGCTTCTGCTCGTTGTGTTGTCCCATGTTCTTGGGTTGATCTAGGGCAACACGACTAAACAGGTTGACGTCCTCGGGATGTTGCCGGTGTTGTTACTTTTTAGAAGAAACGTTTTTTAAGGGTATGGGGCTGGGTGGGTGATTATTATGACTAATTACTAAAAATGATGGGGAGATCGTTGCAAACTGTTTCATTAAATAAAGCAGCCCATTTTAAGCTTTATGTTGATAACCAATGTTAATTGTACCAAAAAATGTCCTGCCCTTTAAAGTGACAGGAGGAGTTTGTAGGATATGGAATTCTCTCAAATCCATGGATCGGTTGTGGACCACCTTACTGAGAACGTTTTTCGAAGGTTTATTGGACAAACAGGTGCAAAAGAAAAACGCAAACTTGTTTTGAACTTGTTTGCCTGCTATCGTAATCGTTCCCATGAAAACCATGCTTGACTTTTCTGTCGTGCACGACAGAAAACTACTCTAAATCATCATTTTATTACATAAAGACGGCGGTATTCAGGCTTATTCCACTTCAGGTGTGATCCAATACATTGTAAGCATTCCAAATACCTGTATTAAAAAAATAGGTTCGAGAAACCTTGGGGGCGTTCTTTCTGGAAATCTATGCTCTTTAAACGGGGCTAACTTTTGTGCATAGGACATAGGGTTTATCATAGCTGCAAATTTTGTTGGTTTCCTAAAGATGGATCCAGCTTCCTTCAAGTGCATTTAGGTGCATTTTCTAAGGCAGGCATTTTTTACTCCCACCTGTTAAACAAGGTTGATTGGGTTGAGATGTTTTAGACATTTGGGACGTTTTATTTGATCAGGTTATTTTTCCAAATGAATTTGTAAAGTTCTTCATAGAAAATTTTTCATGTACGCACTTGTAGGATTTAATAACATTTGAAATTACAGGGACATAACATGCTAATTTTTAGTTTACATATGTGATAAATTATGTTGAAACGATTCTCAACATTGATAATATTACAATAAATTAATTAGTTAATTACAAGACAAAAATTAAATCGGGAACTGATGGGCGCATCCTAGTTACCAATAATCTTATGGCCATAGTGACGTTTCGGCCATCTGGCGGCCATTGCTACGTCATGTCTATAGTTTGTCCCATGATGATTGTCAAAACAAAGTAATTTACTTTTGAGTATCTAACATGTCTAATAAGTGTGTATGACTTTGAATTGACACACATCTGCAGTGATTATATTCCAATAACTACTTCACAGATTAACCTCAATACAAATAACGAGTAAGCTATACAAGTAAGTTAATTTTTCAACTGTAGAATTAAAAGAAAAGGAAGAAAACCGCAGTGAGGCTGCAAGATACAATTCTCTATTCAATTACATGCTGTAGTAAGTGTCCGTACGGAGAGTAATGACTAAAATTTCAGATTTTGTCCATATTAGGTTGCTTCTGGTCTTATCATTTGCAGGGTATGTTAGGACACTTGTACTTGTTACATACATGCAAAAATCTGATTTTTCATGATTTTTTTTAATTTTCTGATTTAACAAATCATTCATACTTCACTGAAAATGGATGAATACCATCTCTGACTCAGCACAGAAGCAGCACAATGCAATTTTGAACTGTGTTACTGCTGCTTTGAGTCAGAGAAGGTTTTCATCCATTTTTGCTACACTGCAAAGCAGTGAAGTATGAACGGATCTTTATAGTTACTTCAAATATATGCACCATCGAAAACCCTACATCTAATAAGAGCAGCTATTGCTATACACATTGGGATTTACTGCAATATAATGAAATAGCATGAAAACAATGCTTTAAAGCGGCACTGGCATTTTCACAAAATATGAAATTTCTTCAATTTGCTCGCAACTGATAGTCTAGGCCATTGGAAGAATAGAGATACATTTTACACATAAAAATAACATACTCAAAAAACAGATAGGATGTTAATAAGAGGTTAAAGATGCCCAGTTAATTTGTAATCGACAATGCGTATATTACATGAGTATCATAGACTCGTACTCATTGATATTAACACCACAAGGACTGGTCAAACAGGGTTCATGCATTGGGAATCATGCATACGGCATGTTTTTGCTTGTATTAAATGCCATTTTCGTCGGCGTCAGGTGAGGGATAGTGTATTAAAAAGCTTTAAACCCATTGCAAAAATATCAATTTTGAAAAATCTTGAGGGCGCACTATTTTTCAAATGTGCCAGTGTCTCTTTAATAACACACCCATCCCCATGCTAATTTGTTGTTAATTATATATTGATTTTATCAGGGGTTAAAATGAATGTTTATTGAGGGGCTGGGTGCTATTTTTAGGGAAGAACTTTTACCTTTAACGATGACGCTGTGTGGCGTTACGGGGGTATGGGGGTGTTGACTATAGGCGTGGAGATGCAGGGGTCGCCTGTGTGTTGTGTGTAAACACGTCCGCACTGGGCATTGTTTGGTAATTGAACAGTACAACCTGTTCAATTTAGCTCTTGCACTTTCAAAATATTGTATATACAAAATTTACAGATGTGTTATTTGCCCGTTGAGATCATCAAGATTGTTTTTTTCATTGAAGATGTACTTTTAAAAGTGTTTTTGATTTAAGAACTGTTTCTGTTTGTGTATGTCTGCTCTAAATGCAAGAGAGGTGAATTTACTCTTAAAGCGGCACTGGCACATTTTCACAAAATATGAAATTTCTTCAATTTGCTCTCAAATGATAGTCTAGGCCATTGGAAGAACAGAGATATATTTTACACATAAAAATAGCATACCCCAAAACAGATAGGGACATTGATAAGAGGATAAAGACATCCAGGTAATTTGTAGGCCAACTTTTAAAAGTTTTCCATAACTTTAATCAAACAATGTGTATATTACATGATATTTTTGACTCGTACTCACTGATATTAAAACCACAAAGGTTATTGACCGATCAAACAGTGTGCATAGCGTGAGAAACATGCATACGGCGTGCGTGTTCTTGTGGTTAAATGCATTTTCCGTTTCGCGTGTGCTGAATTTAACGTCGCCGGCGACGTTAAATTATAAAATCGTTCTGTTTACCCATAAGGAAGCTGATTTGGTCTTAATCATTTCGGGTGAGGGCTTCAGTATATAAAAGCCTTACAACCAAGCAAAAATATCGATTTTGAAAAATCTTGAGGGTGCACTATTTTTCAAATGTGCCAGTGTCTCTTTAATGAGCAACTGCAGAACTCATAGACAAGAATGAAAATTTCCATTTTGAAAAGAAATGGAATTAACATGAACTTTTATTTCCATGTTGAAACAATCATTTTAGAAGAGATTTATCATTTGGTAAATTAGGCCTAAAAAAAAATTGTTTGATTGGCGTAACCCGACCGACCCTATTTTTACCGCCGACCCTAAATATTTTTATTTTTTTGTGTGCAAAAAAAAAGTTTTAAAAACACGTAAAAGAAATATTTTCATTTAATAATATCTTGATATGACTGCCTCCACCGCGTATGGAGCCTCCAAATACAAATAAAAAGATTGTGTTACAGAAACGTGAAGATGTGCCTTTGTTTTTGGTATGTGTGGTCATATATTTTGTTGTTCTGGAGGTGAAACATAAAAAAAAAAAAAAAAAAAAATCCGACCTACCTACCCTTTTTTTTTCTATGTTACGCCAATCAAACAATTTTTTTAGGCCTTAGGCCTTATGAAGAATAAATTTGACCAAAAAAGAGCATATAATACTTGAAAGGTTGAAATTTATGTCACTTTCTTCAGAGTGGTCCCTGTATTCCCTCTTTTAGAGTGAAATTCACTCTTTTGCCTTTAGAGAGCGGTGGTCAAATACTGTCAACAAGGTCCATTTGTAAAATGTTCTAAAAATAAAATAGACGATTTGCATGGGGTCAAACAGCTCCTTTAAAATATGTATAGAAATAGAGCAACAAGGTCCCAACTTTACTCCCTAATTTACAAATTAGTTTGGTTTTGTTGCACATTCTCTCTTCTTCTTATTTGGGGTGACTTGTCCCAATATTTGACCTGCTTGTAAAATTTGAATGGACAATGTAAGCCCAGAATCCACCTTTAAGCCGCTAGAAGAGAAATTCACTTTGAAAATGACAGTTAAGATATTGGATTTATTGAGGATATCAGTTTCATTATAAAGTAAATTGCGCCCAATCCTTCCCAGCTGCATATCAATTTGAATTTATTAATATTATACAAACTAGAGAAAGACACTGCAATTAAATATTTAATTGATTTCTAACAAAGTCCTGCTCTCTCGTTCATTACCTTATTAACGTGCTGAACACGGCGGCTTTGATTCATATGTCATCACGTAAATAAATTATATTTTGCATTATCTACCGAAAACTAAATTAGCATGGACTATAATTTGCAGCAAAATTGACTGAATCCATTTTCACGATGTCTCAAGCATGCCGATCTATTTAGCAAAGAAGCAGTTGGGGGAAAATTCCTGAGCTCTAATGAGCTAATTGAGTCGGTTAAAATATCCAATTTGTACAAGAA